>JADDOH010015307.1:0-34212 GCA_016648135.1 Agrypnia vestita
ACTGGCTTACTGTTACTGTCATCTTTTTAAATACTTTTAATTGTTTTATTTTATTTTATTTTATTAATATCCTATTCAGATCATTTTTTTCACTTACTGTCTTACTGCTACTGTCATCTTTTTAAATACTTTTAATTGTTTTATTTTATTTTATTTTATTAATATCCTATTCAGATCATTTTTTTCACTTACTGTCTTACTGTTACTGTCATCTTTTTAAATACTTTTAATTGTTTTATTTTATTTTATTTTATTACCATCCTATTCAGATCATTTTTTTTCCTTTGTCTATAATATAATTAAGTAACACCATTATTAAATTGTAAACATTTAATTATTACTATTACTTAATTTTAATTGGCAATAAGATTTATTCACAAATGCTATATAAATAATAAATATTCTTGAACATTATACTACTGGAAGAGCACTGTCTGCTATAATACAGTAAATTACTAGTGTAGCAGGCAGGGCGTCAAATCAATTTAGTGTTTACTTGCTGCCAAGACACTCAACAACAATGAAAAAAGCTTCATTAAATTTTGTAAACACTGTAAACATTTGTAACATTGAACATTGAATAAACATTTGATTTTGATTTGATTTTTGAAAAAAAAAAAATATAAGATAACCCGGGGCGAACGGAAGCAATTTTATATACTTTATAAAATATTGAAACTTGTACTTCTGTAAAACCGTAAATAAACCCCGACCCCCACGAGATTATTTTATATAATTTTCTAGAATAATGAAATTTCATACATCTGTAAAATTGTAAATAAGTCCCGATTCTCACGAGATTATTTTATATAATTTTCTAGAATAATGGAATTTATACATCTGTGAAATTGTAAATAAACCCCGATTCTCACGAGATTATTTTATATAATTTTCTAGAATAATGGAATTTATACATCTGTGAAATTGTAAATAAACCCCGATTCTCACGAGATTATTTTATATAATTTTCTAGAATAATGGAATTTATACATCTGTGAAATTGTAAATAAACCCCGATTCTCACGGAATTACTCTATATAATTTTAAACGAAATGAAAATCTAGATTATTATGGGCTGAACCTGATACCCCGCGAGATCAGCTATATATTTTTCACTAGACGTATTTTTAATCCCAGAATTTATTCGCTATAATTTTAACGGACTCTTACTATTAACATAAACAAAAAAAATTATTAAAATAAACTAAATATTCTTTCGATAACTAAAATAAACCCGGTCTAATCGAAACATTTCATATAACGAAATATTATATGCCTTACAAATGTAAAAATTAAAATGAGACCTCGCGTATTTAGCAAAGATAGGTATTTTATAAGACTTATTTAAAATCGAATCTGTTAGTAACAACTCCTTTATCTTTTAACAGCTTCCCGCGTGATTAGCATAAAATAGGTATCTTTATAACGCACAGCTAGTTTCCAGAGATCCGCCAATACTATACTTAGTAAAACGAAAATTTAACTAAATTTGAACTCTACCGTTTCCTGAAATTCTGCGAATATTATTCTGTGAACCTAGTAAGACGACAAAAATAATTAACTTTATAGAACATAGTGATTTCCGAAGTTCCGATATGCCAGATTAATTACCTTTATAAAATAAAATCAAACCCGTACTCTGAGTTAAAACCCTTTTAACAGGACCTCGCGTATTTAGCATAAGATAGGTATTTTTACAAGATTTATTAACAATTTCCCGCGTGTTTAGCATAAAATAGGTATCTTTATAACGCACAGCTAGTTTCCGGAGATCTGCAAATATCAGTTCTATATATGCCGGACTAATCAACTTAATAAAGCGCAGTAATTTCCGAAGTTCTAATATGCCAAATTAATTACCCTTTATAAAATAAAATCAAACCCGTACCCCCCTTTTCTTTTAACGTGAGCAATCAACAATGTCGAAGAGTATATTTACCCGTACACCACTTTCACTTGAAATTAAACTATAATTTTCAACCACTGGGACACTCTAAGTCGACGGTAACTTTCACTCAAAAAAAACAACCGACGCGGATTTCGCACTCCCGTAGACGTTCACACCAACTCCCTGAATTCTGCTGTGTCTTGACATTTTAAAACCCCCCTAGCAGCCAAAGGTCCTAAGTCGTGTGTTTCCAGGATTTTCAATATTCTACTTCCATTGAAACCAAAATCTTTGTTCCTAAGATTCAGTTTGGCAAAAAAAAACCATATCTCCTCTCGGATATGTCAGTTGATCCCACCTTCTGTTGCCGTCTCTGTCTCCGTCCCTGTGCCTGTTTTGGGACGGACTCAGTGGCTTCGGACGATTTGAATTCGCTTCACAAGCGCGATAATTAATTTTTAATATTTAATTTCTAAGTTCAGTCCATATTGTCGTTTGATCAACCGTAACCACAATCTATCGGGTACTCCCCTAATCATAGTTGATGTTTCTTCACTATCTACCATTATCATGTCCCGTTCCCTCGTATTTTCACTCGTCTTTATCGGAAATTTAACGTTTCTTGGCCGCTATATCATGGGATCAATTTCCATATATTCACCACGTGCACACTGCATACCTAGATATAACAATCATCCAAAGGTACTATACCTAATTTTAAATTAATTTTGGGCGATCTTTTCTCGTGGATCACCCAATGAATCCTGTCTTATGCCCGCGGCACCCCGCGCACAGGGACGTATTAGATCCCTCCGTTGCGGAATTTAAACATAATTTGTAACCATTTATTATTATTTTTATTGGCAGTAAGATTGATCCACAAAATAACTATGTTACATAGACAGTGAATATTCTCGAACAATATAATACTGGAAGAGTACTATTCGCTATAACACAATAAACTATTAATGTAAGTTAAAGTAAATTTTTAAATTCAGTGGAAAATTTTTAAGATCGTTTTGCTTTTAATTTTTCCCAAAACAAAATAAATAAATAAATAAACACACAAATACACACTCACACAACCCACTATTGGACATGTTTTTCTTATTCTTTTATCGATTGTATGTATGTGTTTTCGCGTAATTGGCCCAAAACTCTGTACATCAATTATTGTCTTTTCTTCAAAGATTGATTAATTATATGGCTGTAAGAAACCCAATAAATGAAAATAAATAAAATAAATAAGTAAATAAACCTCCAGTGCCGCAGGCAAGGCGTCGGATTAATTCAGTGCTTATTTATTGCCAAGGTACTGGACGCCTCCGCTGATAACTATATACCACTCACCATGTTCTTAGAGGTGTGTTGAAAGATTGCTAGTATCTGTCGAATCGGTCTCAAGTAGTTGTCTGTATTTGTACGTTTATCATTATTACATGCTCTTGCTATATCCGTTCCACTTCACATTATTGTTCCTCCCGTCTTCGAATTTCTATCACACTATGTTCTCCTATGTTTTTGGTACTTATATGCTTGCTTCTTCGCGTTATATTACATTTACTCCCAATTATATTTGTTTCATTTATCCATCCATCTATAAGATCCCCATACGCTTTATCCTTTTATTTCATGTGTATATGGGCCGCAAATTCATATTATTTTATTTACAATATTCTTATCTGGATACACTTGTTCAATTATGTTTTGTGGGTTATTACTACCAAACCCGGCGAAATCTGAGCTAGAATAGCCAATCGTATACACGTTACCCGTCCTGTTGAAACTACGCTAACGTCGGACAGGTTTGTAGTGATTACATAGTTAATATATTGTATCTATATTCGAGTATATTATTTTCTTGTCGTGCCATTAATATGCTTACACGTTATCGTTATCTCTTTCCTAACTGTATATACCGTCATTGCACAATTACCTATCTGTTGTAAAAGCCTGAAGAGCGTTAGTCTACAGATAAATATAATAGAATTATAGTTAACTTTTCTACCCGCCTACGTTATTCGACTCCCGCGAAACGAAAATGAATCATTATTCGCTCCTCGATAGAGCGTCAGTCTACAGATAAATATAATGGAATTATAGTTAAATTTCCTATCTGCCTACGTTATCCGACTCCCGCGAAACGAAAATGAATCACTATTCGCTTCTCGACAGAGCGTTAGTCTACAGATAAATATAATGGAATTATAGTTAACTTTCCTATCTGCCTACGTTATCCGATTCCCGCGAAACGAAAATAAATCATTATCCGCTCAGTTAAGGTCACCCCTCTGGTACATCGTATACGTTTTATCCGTGCTTCACGGCCAATTCCTATAAATTATTTATGGGGCGTTTTCCTCTCGCGATCCCCCGATTAGACCTGCCTTCCTTACTTTCGCTTATATCTATGCATCTCTGTTGCCCGGGAATCCACTCGAGACCACGATTAATGACATTTAAGCGGTTTCAAAAACCCAGCAAAAAAGTCCATAATTCAGAAACCTCGTGGAACTGTCAATATCATCGTCACCTTAGAGTAGACGTTAATCGGTTTTTTAACGGCTCTAAACGCAATAATCGCGACCCAAATCTACGAAAGCCGTGTTCAGTATTTTTTATGGGAAGCACATGTGGACCGCTCGGACCGCGCCGATCGTCAACCATTTGTACCAAACGCGGCTTTACCACAAGATTAATATGATTTATAAGAATTGAATAGTAACTGCCCGTAACCTATATCCGATCAATCGCTACTAGCTCCCTCCCAATACTAGCGTTTCATCATCCCCAAATTTTTGTAGCCCCAATACTCCGCCAGGTGGGTTTAGCTCAATTTTTCCCGCGTAGCATTTAAATCATCTTAGAGTTCAAAATAAAAATAATAAAATAAAAAAAAAATCTATAGAAACAGGTGATTCATCACAACCGTCATTTTGGTTATAATGTTTGGAGGTTTTATGCCCGGTATATCCTGGTATCGTCTGTATTGTGTCTTTATCTTTTAACCAGCATTCCGTAAGAATAATGATTTGAAAGTCTATATTTAGACGATGCAGTAGTACAAGAAGTTCGTCAAAATTATGATTTATGCTTCGTATGTTCATATTTAGAATCTTAAGTGTGCTAGTGCCTCTACAAAAATGTTGTTTACAGTTTTCTGGTTGGTCCACAGTTTTAGTGGTAATTGGTTCAAAGGAATCTATTTGGTTTACCAGATCAATTATATTAGCCATTCCATATCTTTCTGTAGTAAATTTGGATGATTTTTTTTGTTACACCAACATTCTGTACAGGTAAATATATCCGAATCATATTGTGTGCATGTTTCAGGTAAGGGGACTATTATAGTTTGCGAAAGAGCGAATGCCTCTATATCTACCGCGAGATTATTAATATTCATCTTTGTCACTCTGATGTCATGGGTACCGATCTGTAAGCTTTTAAAGTGAAAAGGTTTCATTAAGAGTTGGTAGTAAATACCTACATATTTGCAATGTACATGATTGTTACAGGATGCGGGTATATAGGGTAAGTTCATTTTACAGAAGTAGAATTGAATTAAGATATTGCTTAAACTTATTTTTGAAAGAATATTTTGCTATGTAAGTGAAATGATAAAGATTTATTACGAACTGTATTACCTAGGTATATTGTGGTATTACTATCAAGGTAGGTATATATTTTATAAAAAGTATGTGTTGGAAACAAAAATAAAAAGAAGTTTAAGAAGGTTTATGATTACTTAGAATGATCTTATTGTCGAGTGTGTATCTTTTCAGTTGATATATAATGTTTTTAAATGCGTCAGTGTAATTATGTGTTATTTGACACGACAGAGGAAAGTAATTCAGTATGGTTTTTAGGTTTGTTTTGATATGACAACAAAATTTAATATTTAATATTTAATATTTATGAAATATATTATGGATATTGGAAGTAATCTCCGAAACTACTCATCCGATTTCAAAATTCTTTCACCAATATTTATAATGGACTTTCAGGATGGATACGGGTTAGGTTTAGTTGATAAAGTGGGTTAGGTTAGGATAGGTTAAATCGATGAAAAAATGGTCGAGCGATGCGTTTTTTACGAACGCTGCTTTAAAGGTAAGAGATATTTCAATACTTCCTATAGAGAAGTTGTAGAACTCAAAAAGTTCTATAAAAAAGTCCAGGACAACATATATCTATATATTAAGGTTAATACACAAGTTGATAAAATAGGACTAAAAGATACTTCAAATAATTTGTGTGTATGTAAAAAGTTAATAAATAAATAAAAATTATTACAAATATTCAGTGTTTCTATGTATATTAAATACAACATAAAATATATTAATATAATTATATGAAAAGTTTTTTTCATTGGATTAAGTAGAAAATATATGTTGTAATTTCACTTGATATTAACCTAATTCTAGAACTGATGGTTTTCGTAGCTGACACGTATTTCACATACATTCCATTTCCACAACCCCTAAACTAATATTATTCCTGCGTGCCGTTTGAGGGTGTGTTATTTTTCAACCCCCTCAAGTTAATGAAATCATGCTGTGTGATTAATTACAAGTATCTCCGTGACGAAATAGGGGAAGGTTAAAAAACAGCAAAATCGCATTTATCCTATTGCGTTGCTTTAACCCTATAAGGTGTTTTGCTTTCGATCTTGTACAGAATTCATTAATTGCTGTATGCAGTAAATAATAACTGCGTTGTTATTATTTTGTTTTTATTAATGTTCTTTGCTCTCTCTCTTCTTTCGTTCGACATTCTTTGTACATGTCCAAGCCACCTCATTTGTAGTTTTTCTGTGTGTAGGAGTAGGGGCTGCATGCCAAGTGTGTGCCTTATGTCGGCACTTCTCACTCTGTTCATCAATGTGATCCCCGCTACCACCCTTATAAAACTCATCTCGGCAGCCTGGATCCTTGCTCTCACTCTCTCTATCGGGATTCAAATTTGATGGCCATATATTAGGGTGGTCCTGTACACAGATTTGAAAACAGTCAGTTTAGTCTTGACAGTAAGTTCGGATTTTCTTATCACCGCACTCTATAGAGATAGAGATAGAGAGCGCCATCATTTTTTTTTTTTTTCAATAGAGATGCGAACACAGATTTCGTGTCACATCAATATTCTTTCTATTTTCAAATTAAGCTAAATGCTTGTGCTATGAAAATAGGACTAACTTGCTTGTCTGGAGTGATATTCGAACCTGCGACCTTTGGATCACGAGGCGAGAGTCCTAACCACAAGACCAACAAGCTACTCAATTCCTTCGTATGTAGGACAAGCTCTTGCTGGTTTGTTTTTATCTAAATATAATAATTTCTTTGTCTGTTTATCTGTCCGTCTGTAGGTCTGTAAATTCGTCACGTGCTGGAATTAAGACTTTAGATAATTAGAGCTTGACACGCAATCGACGCCCGGCGAATGTTGCGCGGTCACGCAAGGGTCTTTATTAATTCTTAGTAGTTTCCGTGATTTTTCACGGGTGAACGGCTACTAATAATTATAAATTCAGATCTTTTGTGTTTTTTAAGCAATATGGAAAATAATAACCCAAACGCATTAAACCCTCGCAGAATCGCACGGTTCGCATATTCCGGATGAACGCATTCTTCGCACTCAACTTTAGTGGATATTATACGCGAAGTGGATATATTATATCGGAGCATTTATCTAGAAATGAAGGGAATATCGAAAGATCGGAAACGCGAAGATGAAAAGTCAAAAGTCGGTTGTAAAATAAATCGGGTTGAATCTGACAAGATCAAATAAATTCACGCAAATTCTTGAAGATGCCAATGACAGGCGTATTAGAAATCGATTGAAAATGAATAATTCTTTATGGTTTGGGCCCGAGTAGTGATTGAAGGATAGTAAATATATGTCTATGTAAAAGGTAAAAGCAATAATATACAGATATACATGTATATACAGACGGATATATACGTCTGTATATACATGTATATATCCCTTTCCGTAATACGCACTCCGAGTAACTAAATAAAGAAAAAAACTACCTTGGGGAACATGATTTACAACTTTATAAATAACTAGCTGCAACTCGTCATGACGGAACATTGGTTTGCGTCTTTGCTAAGTCCTAGTATATATTTATATTATCTTTTTGACGATCTACGGAGAGGCGGCCGTAGCAATTTGCGTGAAAAGGCCGGTTCGGGTTTGGTGGCCCGGGATTCAAGCTCCATCTCCGGCCGTTTTTTAGCCGAGAATTTGAACGTAATTACGGACGTTACCCGGACGGACGGATGGACAAACAACGAAATTTTTATGTTTAATGACATCTGGCTTCATTTTTCTGGAAAATGTTTAGATAGAACTGGGTATCGTTACTCGTTTTCTAATCTTCATCTGGAAAAATTTTAAATAATTTATTTGGTTTGTCTCTAATTGTTTCAGGGAATTTTTTGTTTGTAATGGTTTTTATGAATCTTAACCTTATTTTTCGATACTCTGTCCATCCAGCTTATTTTGAGAATTCTTCTGTTGATTCACATTTCGATGCTTCGAGTCCCTTATCGATTTTTCGGGAATGGTCCATGCTTCAATTCCATGAAACAATATTTTATTGTTACTGTTATTTTTTTTTTGTCATGGCCTTAAGATGAAGTATAATTAAATTATAAAATTGCAAAAAAACATATTTATATTTGTCATGTCTTCGAGTCTAAAACAATGGTGACTACGCATTATCGAAGTCTCTCGAACGATCCACATGAATCTAGAATATTGGATTTTTCTCAAAGAAACCATAAAAATGGGTCGAACATTTGCGAAACCAACATTTATTTTAAAAAGAGTTGTTATTGTGATATTTCTGCGATTGTACAGATAAAAGCGTGCGGCGGCGACTCGCGTGTGTGTACCAGCGGCAGTAAATCAAGAAAGTACCTACCAACGTCTGAGAAGTGTTTCAAAGTAATCAGAGCGTTACAAACCAGTGAATCAGAATATCTAGATACCCGTAAAAAAATTTAAAGTGAATATTGTGAAATTAAGTGTGAAGTAAAGAAACGTGCTAAGAAAATAATTAATAAATAACCGATAATTATTTTCCAGTAATTTATGTGTCTCTCACAGCCACGATCGCGTGACAATAAATATAAATATTTATCATCTATCTGTGGTATTTTTAACCTTCAAAAGTGTAATAAAATGACGTCATTCCATACTAAGAAAATTGCTTACATGTCACATTACTAGCCACGTAAAACCTACCTAGAACAAACAACAATTTCCAAACATATTTTGGAAGATTTTTCAAATAACGGGCCCAACGTGTTTTACATGACGACGTTCGATTGAACACGACCCATCCAAAGTTTTCCAAAAAAAGGTTTGTTCGCTGGAAACTGTCGGAACAGATTTCCTTTTAAATTTTACCTTTCGGCAAAACTTTTAAAGGTATTTCCAGGGAGAAATATTTTTGCAGACTTTCGTGCTTGTACTAATAAATTTCTGTTACGGAATTTCCAACAATTTCGCAAATCTATGTAATATATTTACATGACCTGGAATATTGTGTTTATATTTGTATGAATTTATTTTTCATGATAAAAATTTCGCCCAATTTTTTTGATTTTTAAGCGATAATATTTTGATTGATAAATAAATTATTAACTAACTGAACAACATGCATATTCTCAAAGAAGTTAGCATAGAGTACAGAATGCCGCACCCTTTTTTCCTGGCTTGCCACTTTTGCCTCATCCACTTTCAAACATCTCATAATAGCTCTTTGATTATTAAAACTTTTTAGAAAGTCTTCTTCTAATATTTTAATTATCTGATCACACCAAATCATCTCAGTAATCCTTCCTTTATTATTTCTATTACGCTTCAGCCAGAATTACATTCACTTCCAATTCATTCATTCTTTGCTCTTAAGATTTTCACACATACGTCTAAGTGTCCATATACATATTATACAAACAAATTGTACATAAATATATATACAAGTTGTATATTATTTATACATAAAGGTTTTATTACTGCTTCTAAAAATTGATTTACGTATTTTGAATGTAGCAATTCTCAAAAAGTCATCGTTATCCTCATCATCATCACTCTTCGCACACAATTTCTGGTGGGTCTTGGCCTCCTCAAGAGTCTTTCTTCATTCATCTCGGTTTAGTGCCAGCTCTCTCCAGTTCCGAAGCTCCAAGGCAGAAATGTCTTTGAGAACACCACATTGTGTAAGTCCGACTCTCTAGCGTCCACGAGTGATCATCAGAAAACCCCGCAAACCCTGGGCAATGTGATGACCACCATTATAACATCACAGCAGATAGAGAGAGGGCAATTGGAGAAATTCCGGCACCATAAAACGGTAAGCAGCCAGCTAAGGGAAGGAAAACCCCAACACAAAACCCTGGTCCTCCAGGTTTGGGGTTGGGCATGGGGCTAACAACTCTAGCCCATAAAAAACAATATTTTACCATAAATACACAATAAATAATGACAGAAAAATAAATTTGGTATTTCCTTAAGTACTAAAATAAAACATAAGAAAATAAAATAGAAATTCTCTTTTATAATAATTTACTCAAAATAATAAATATCTCAAAATTGGACGCAGGTGTTCAATAAAAGTTGTCAAATTTTGATGAAATATGTCAAATATGATGTATTGTGATACAGTGTGTACTCCTTACTGAAACCTTCACATCCATTTCCTTGCCACGCAATAAGTGTGTGCTTGTATTTATATACGTATGTAAGAATTTATCATTCTTTGGTATATATGCGTTTCACTTCTCACAGCCCAACCGATGAAGTAGGTACACTGCATTGCAGAATAATTTGAACGTGAGGAAGCGTGAAACGAACCAGCCGCAATAAATGACAACTAAAAAGATATCCGCAGATTACAGATCTCTTTTCTACGCCGGCAAAGAAACGGACATGCGGCGGCTTCATCTATGGAGTTTCGCTGATTTTTTCCTTTACTTAAAAAAGTTAGTACTTCAATATCACGACCAATGCTTCTTAAGAAGTATAACTAACGTTACTTATTTTTTCGTCATGCGCATGCGCATTAAGTAAGTGCAATTAAAATAAAATTGCTCATTCTGTCCATCTATGTTCCAACGCAAGGTATATAACACAGCATATATTATTTTATGTATGCCAAAGAAATTTAACTTCTGAATTTCGTAAATAAGTAGGTGCACTAATCCTTTGTTTTTTTATTGAAAAAATTTTAACGTGTGTTGCAATTTTAAAACATGACAAAATATTAAATAAATTGAAAATATCATTTTCCAATACTGGCTAGTTTGAAGTTCGGTATCTTGCATTCGACTTAGAAATGAATTCTATTTCAAAATTATTTATTCATTTGTTTTCCCGTCGCTTGGTTTTTCTTTGATATCGCTGCGACCATGGCGAAAATGAAAATTTAATTTGCGTCATTTTAGAATATGAGCTCCATCGTAGCACAGCGGCACTCAAATCAACGGCGTATGTCCAGGTACTGCAAACAAAGGTGCGTTTTTGGTTTGCTCACTTCCGTTCTGGAAATTTCGATTTCAACAACGAGCTCGTGAAAGACCGGAAATAACAGTCAATAATGACAAATCGAAAGCCAAAGTGGAAGCGGATTCATCTCAAACCACGTCAGAATCAGCAACAGCCTTTTACGGAAGTGGCAAAACGATTTTGATTAATTTGCGTCAAATTGGGAAAATAAAGAAGCTCGCAAGGTAGTACAGTATGAACTTACTAAAGGACAACAGCAAACTTGCATCGAGGCTTGTTTTAATTTGATGAATTGGCACATAAATGAGGAAATTCTGAATCGGATTACTTGTGATGAAAAGTAGATCCATTAATCGCAATGGTTGGGCCCAGGAAAGCAGCAAAACAATATCTCAAACGCTAATTGAGTAAAAAAAAACTGCTGTGACTATATGGTGGACCGGTACAGGCATTATTCATCAGTTTCTTGAGATCTGGCTCAACAACTACTGCAGAAGTGCAATTGAAAACGATGATGGACAAGCTCGCTATCAATCAACCAAAACTTGTCAATTGTTCTGGTCCAATACTTATTCACAATAATGCTCGTCCGCACACTGCACAATGGACCCTCATAAAATTGGAGGACCTTCGACTGGAAACCCTCCGTCACCCACCTTACTCGCCAAGCCTTGAATTATTTTCGAAATTTGAATAACTTTTTGCAAGGATAAAATTTCACCTCCGATAAGGCAGAATTTTTATAGCCAAGGCATCAATGAACTTTCATCAAAATGGCAATGGTGCATTGACAACAATGTCCAACACTTAAATTAATTGAAAATATTCTTTACATAAAAAATATATTTATTTTTTTCTATATAAAACGCTTTAAATAAAATGATAAAAAATTACTATTTTCGATCGATAGATAATTTTTTTCTGAGTGTATTTCTGATTGATTTATTTAATTTCTGTTAACTCTTATTTCTATTTACTAGTAGGTATTCGTACATTTCACAAAAAATACATTATTGCTGAACAGACGAATACATTTGGAATAAAACACCGAATTTGATTTTCACAAGGAATACATAATTTTGTAGAATAAATGTGTCCCTCAGGAACTTAACTCAAAAACTGTGTCTTGAGGAAAATATGACTCTAATGTATATTTTCACAGTGAATAAATGTGAGGCATATTTTAAGCGAGATTCAAATATTGTGAAAACATTTACGAGGCGTTTCAGGAGTAAAAAAGTTTTATTCCCATTGGTCTTGCAAAAGGCTCTATAAACTTATATTAGTACAGCTTGCAAACTTCGGTAACTTTATTTTTTAAACGTACATTGAATATAAAGTTATTTATTTAGTTTCGGCTTCTTTATTGCATATTGGTCATTATTGTTTGTGTTTTCATTGTGTTTCTTATATTGCAAACCCACACTACAGAACATCATTTCATTTTTTTCCCTTTATTTATTTCAATATTTTCGCTAAAGCGATATATTTTTTTATTTTATTATATTTCGTATAACACCAAAACAGTCGTATAACAATACAAGTTTCTTTAAATCGTCAAGTATATTTTATTCAACATTAATCAATGCAATTGGTTCACGCAACGCCTGGGCCCGTAGTATTAAAACTTATATATTTAGTGCGATAATAATATAATGTACAAAGGTACTAAATCACACAGGAAGGTTTTTTTGTTAACAATAAAATGTTAATTGAGGATTAATTATAGAAGTGTCACAAAAACGAAGCTAATTTATATATGAGAAAAATGGATCGAAGTTTCTTATACGATGGCTCAGGGCTTACATCTTGTATGAGCTCAAGTGATCACTCTACGCAATGCAACGTTCGCCGATTCTATCGTAAGAACATCCACACATTATCAAATTTTAAAATTTTTATATAGGTAGGTACATATTCAAGTCAAGAACCTTTTATCTATGGTCTCTGCTAGAGATATCTGTTGATTTTTTTCTCATTAACAAGCGAGTATAAAGAGCTTATGTAACTAGTAATGTTACCTCCATATTTTATTTTTTAGAATTGAGTTTTCTTAAACAATATTTATTTTAATGAATATAAGACATTCTTTCGGATTTTTAAATATATCATCTAAAATAAACCAGCATATATTTTTAAACAATATTTTTATAGGAACGTATGATCTAAAAACACAGTTACTGGATTTTGTCCTCAGAGGGATGATTAATTAATTAAGAATAAATTATAGAAGTCTCACAGAGACGATAATATTGAGGCGTCTCTGTAAGACTTCTATACTTTATCCCTAATTAATTAACCGTCCCTCTGGGGACAAAATCCAGTAGCTGTGTTCTTGGATCATACTTTAATTTAAAAAATATTGTTCTTTAAATTGTTATTTTTGAATTTTGGTTAACAGTCTGAAAATATTTCTACAGTACTTTGCGGATGAAGAGTATTTTATATTCTCATATTGTGATATTGAAGAGAGATATCCGACATTCGCAAAAAAATAAAATAAAATATATTGCATATTGTGGTGATTCTAATGGAAACTGTGTTTTGAATTTCGCAATTTCCACATCAAAAATTGGAGATAAGATAACTATAATAGAAGTAAAACAAAGGTTAGGAAAATTTGGTTAAACCTCTTGTCTGAAGTGTGCTTTTATATCGCAGCGAAACATGGACTATTGGCCAGAGCATGTCCGGAAGGCTAACGACCTTCTATGCTACAGGCACATGGCGAGGATCCATTGGTCAGAACACATCCGAAACGACGAGATGTTGAACAGAATTGCCTAACAACGAGCGAATTAGATAGACCATAACATAGGCACCCAGGCCTGCTACTTACCATCGTCGAGGGAGATATTGAAGGCAATAATCGTAGAGGCCGCACGAAATCAAGCTACATACATTGATCACTCACGACTTTAAAAATCCTCAAAGTCTAAAAATTCTCTATACATCACTAGTACGAAGTATATTGGAATATTCGTCAGTTATTTGGTCACCTTATTACACAACACATGTTACGAGAATCGAGAGAGTGCAGAAAAAGTTTCTACGTATTTTGTCATACAAAGCTAGTCAACACAACAACCTTCACAGCTACGAAAATTGACTTGCCTTTTTCAAGATGCACAAACTTAGTCCTGACGGAGAATATCCGATCTCCTTGTGCTACATAAGATTCTCAGTGGAGCTATTGATTCTCCCTCTCTATCTGATATAAATTTGCATGTTAAATCTCGTATAAGAAACCCGGAGTTCTTTAGAATAAACCTGTACACTAATAATGTCGGTTACTTTTCTCCCATCACAAGGTTGTGTCGCACATATAATTTGTATTGTGCTGACCCTATCATTGATGCTAATAATCTTGCAGATACCTTATCTTCGTTCAAAAACTCACTCATACACAACATCCATTTTCTAAACGATGACATGAACCTAAAGATCCGTTAAATCAATCATTCATTAAATACTAATCGCACTACATTCACACACAAAATGTACAATACACATAAATGTACATGTAAAATATAATTAATTGATAAAGTACATGTTACTAGAGTATGCCGAAGACACTTGTAATTGGGATAATGGGCATAGTCTTCACCATAGTGTTTATTATCAGAGTATCATGTACCTATTATCCTGTTAGTGTCTCTAATAAATAAATAAAAAAAAAATTAATAAAATCAGGTTATCGGAGATGTGCGCTGCAGCCCTACTAAGAAATGAAGAGTCTAGAAGGTGACAGAGAAGAGTGGAGAGATCAAGTGCTTGGTGCGGATCAATACTAGGATTGTGACCCAAAAAAAATGTAAAAGTGAATACGTATATTTGTCATGGTATGATTCAAATTGATGCAGATTTCTTCATTATAAACTAATAACTGTCTATGGATGCATTCTATCATTTTTTATCTATTTTATCATAGTTTGGTGCCTATATTGGCGATGCATTTTCTGACTTACTCCGAATTAAAAAAAATATATAATGTTTTTGTTATTTGAGAACAATTAAAAAATTTTGCGAAGAATGAAGCCTAGTACGTCCTTTTACGTTTTTCTAATGATTTTTTAAAATTAATTATAAAATCCTTGTTTATTAAACTTTTTACGGAGTGGTTGTTTTTGTAACCGATTTTTATCTTGTTTATATATATTTAAATATTGATTATATTATTTGTTTGTATCTATTTATATTAAATATAAATATATCAAATATAATAGGATACATACAATGCAAATATTTAAAAATGTCAATCAACAATGCTGTTACAATTTTTTGAATTGTTTAACTTATTGCTCAGTTCTTGAAAATATATTTTTCCCTCACTTTAAAAGTGTTAGTGTATATATAAAAGTGCACCAGGTCATAAATAATACCAAAACAAATAAAAAAATTAGGAACATAAGTTTAAAGTAACTTATTTAGTAATTTGAAATATAATACCTCAAATTAATAGTTAACATCCCTATTGCAAGAACGATCAATGTGATGAAATATTCACCGCGTTATTGACAAACACAAACGCGGCATACAGACACCCTCTATCAACGTTGCTTACCCAAGCACAATGCCAAAACAGGGTTCAATTATGCTCACTGTTGTGGCTCCTTGTGTAATTGCCACCAGCGCCAGCGCTCTCTCTTGGCGCTGCGCCAGAACTGTCAGGGCTGATGGCTGAAGCCGCTTCTGTTTGCAGAGAGGGAGGTGTCAACCAACACCCACGACGCCGTTAAATCATGTAACCCGGGGTGGAGATGAGGCGTCTAACGGTTGCAGTGCCTCTGTAACGGGTACTCGCTCGGATAACATCTTTAAAAAACGCCGGTCCAAAATGCTAAGTGACTCCCCAGACGCTATTTTACAAATTTTTCGTACAAATTCATTTCAAACCAAATTAATTAATCAATTAGAAAGACATACAGAAAAATCAAATCCATGAAAAAATATTTGGCTGCTATCGGGATTCAAACCACGGATCTTGTCCTATCCGGGGCAGGCGCGTTATCCAATTACGCTATTTAGCGGCCTTGTATATTTCCGTGAATATATCGACCTTATCAGTAAGTCTCATTTTATTAATTGATTAACTTTTATCGTCCATTTTTAGAGCAATCCACTTTTTTCTTGTATGGTAGGCACAAATACTTTTGTGTTCCTGCCGCTAGAGGACGCCATAATCAACCGCTTAATTCGTTTTTATTTTTGGACACATTTGATACAACACACATATATGTTATATTCAAGAACACATTCTTATTGTGAAGTTGCAATTTATTCAGAACAAAGTTCTGTGAAATTTAAAACCAAATTAATTAATCTATTAAAAAGACATACAGAAAAATCAAATCCACGAAAAAATATTTGACTGCTATCGGGATTCGAACCACGGATAGGAGATCCGTGGTTAACCGATAACGGGTAATCGGAACTGTTCTTCTGTGTAACCGAACTTCTGTGTAATCGTACTCCTTGTAACCGTTACTCTCAAATTACCTGTTACGTCCACCTCTAGCCCAAAGCGCTGCACATTTTAATTACCCAACTAATAACTTAGGGTCCGATGGACCCATTTCATAACGTTTTAATTAAAAATAGTTTAATCATATCATTAGTTTTATGAAAGATGTCGACATATATTTTTAAGTCGATTCGGTTAACCGAAGAAGTCTGCGGCTCGAGCGAGCAGTTTCGAGGAGTCGGTAAAGAAGTCTGTGACTTCCCACGAACCGAGCGTAAAGGCGTTGTTTAACACCAAAAATTTATAAATATTTTATTTATTCATACTCGCAGAGAAATTCTTAAAACCCTGTAAAAAAAAAAACAAAAAAGTGGTTTCAAACCAAAAAGACAGGCAGATAGGTACCATTAAACATACATGTGGATATATATCGCATAAAATGATCTTATATTTGAAAAGTATATGACAAATAAACAGCTGATTTTATTTATGTCCTTCCTTAACAGGTATTATTAAATCGCTTCATTTAGGATTAAATTATTTTACAACCATTTTCTTTTTGTCAGAATCAATAAAATATATAGGACACATTATTTATGTATTACAGTTTTTTTCTAAACCAAGATATTATCCAGAGATATTACAAATCTTAATTCAATATTACTCCTATTTATCAAATTTGCAATTTTCTTCCGACGCCTAATGTCAAAGTTGGCGGGTGTTGTAGCGCAGTGGGTACAACACTAACTTCTCACACCGAGGATTTGAGTTCGGTTCGCGGTGATATATATATATATATATATATCACCGCGAACCGGTATATATTCAGTATAGATTATATATATATATATATATATATATATATAGTTCTTCTAACTACCTTGGGGGGTTTGGGGTAACCCGCGTCAAATTCTGGTCGTAAGGACCAGTGTTCTGCGACGTTTCGAACAGATCTCACTGTTCGGGCGCCTTGTCGATGAGCTGCTTCTCCAAAAGCGTACAACCGTTTGGGTCCGGAGCTCACCGTCAAGTGAAAGTTTGAAAAAATTCTGCGTCAGGTGTCAATTTTTCAAACTTTCACTTGACGGTGAGCTCCGGACCCAAACGGTTTACGCTTTTTGGAGAAGAGAGCAGCTCATCGACAAGGCGCCCTGAGATGAACAGTGATCTGAGAAAACGTCGGCAGAAACGACGGGGTCCTGAACGACGAAGGGGACGCGGGAAAGGGAGACATAACAGAGAGAGAGAGAGAATAGAGATATAGGAGAGATAGAGAGATATAGATTATATATATATATATTTATATAGATATATAATATATAATATATATTAATAGAGATAACATGTGAACATGGAATACGATCACAGTTTAACCTTTATTATTTATCTAGCCTGGGTGTTTTATGGTGTGTTTCTCTTCTATAATTGGGCTTCTTAGCCTGTTGAAGCCTAAAAAGAAAAAATAAATTAATATGCCGAAAAATAAAAATAAATTCAAAATTTCAAATAAATTCATTCCTACTTCCTGAACGCGTTTCCGTCGTCGGATTCACGAAATTACTCCCATAAACCGAGCGTTAAGTTGTTACACATCAAAAATGCTTATAAACCGCCACACCCTATATATTCGATACTAAAAATTCGCTACATCGCTCGATATTTTTAATTTTGTAAAATATTTTTGGATTTTCTCATCCATAAATATTGCCAAAAGATAAATATGTCGTAAAATCTCACAGTAAGATTAATGTTCTCGCAATATCAAAGCCACCTCCATATATCAAGATCTCTCTTATTAGGGGGACGTATCAAAATATCGTAATACACAAAATATTTTTGCTATAACAAGGGTGTTTATTATGATACTATTTTATAAATCAAAATTTTTTAATACGTATTTGGATGATGTCAATCAGTTTTATCGTGTAGTCGTGAGAATTTTATTTTTAAACTTATTTATTTATTAAAACAATAAATGCTAAATGCTTAAAGTGCCTTAGTCAAAAAAGAGAATCGAGAGGTGTACTATTTTTTTTCAATGAATGTTAATGAAAATATGAATAAAATTGAACAAAAGTCTGAAAGTAAAATTAAGATATCTCAAAAACTAACAAAGTTAAATAATTATTATATAAATTTCTGAGATCACTACTTTACACTTTTTTGCATATATACTTTTTTACATATATGTCTAACCTCATTATGTTTAAACTATGTATATATACTTTTTTACATTTATACCCATTATTTTTCTTTTACATTTAATCGTTTGTTGTATTTTAATTATGTATAAACCTGCTACTTTACACTTTTTTGCATATATACTTTTTTTACATATATGTCTAACCTCATTATGTTTAAACTATGTATATATATACTTTTTTACATTTATACCATTTATTTTTCTTTTACATTTAATCGTTTGTTGTATTTTAATTATGTATAAACCTGCTACTTTACACTTTTTTGCATATATACTTTTTTTACATATATGTCTAACCTCATTATGTTTAAACCATGTATATATACTTTTTTACATTTATACCCTTTATTTTTCTTTTACATTTAATCGTTTGTTGTATTTTAATTATGTATAAACCTGCTACTTTACACTTTTTTGCATATATACTTTTTTTACATATATGTCTGACCTCATTATGATTAAACTATGTATATATACTTTTTTACATTTATACCCTTTATTTTTCTTTTACATTTAATCGTTTGTTGTATTTTAATTATGTATAAACCTGTTGTAAAAGGCTATTAAGCCGTGTAATTAATAATAAATAAATAAATAAATAAATAAATAATTTTAAATTTGCGTCTTACATGAATAATTTTGTTCCGTCCGGTGGTGTCGCGTGACGTCACCACTCGCACCCTGTGTACATCGCGGCTCGTGCTCCGGCATCCGACTATACGGACGCGTGACGTCACAATACATTAACTTAAATATTATTTTTCTCTGTTATTTATTGACAGCTTTCAACAATTTTTTCACCAATTATAATTTTTCGTCTATACCTATATTAGTTAAATATTACAATATATTATATTATCAGCACTATGAAACTTCTCCTTTGTTCAAGAGAAAGGATTGTTTGTTTCTCGTAAACAAAAGGTGTAAATTTATGGGTAACACGACGTTGGCAGTTATGGCACAACATTTATTTAATTAAAAGGTGTTTATTATTACAAAATAATCATTAATAAAAAATTTTACAATTATTTCAAACAAATAATGAATATCAGATAATCATGAAACACTGGAAATAAATTAAAATGTATTAATAACATTGAATCACTGGACACGAATTTAATCGGAGCACCGTTTACACCAATTTTAAATTACACGAATTTCGTAATTCGCACTGGCACAATATTCGCTACACTTTTGTCTATCGCCAGGTTGCTTAAGTCTAGAAAACTCCGCTCTGTACCCACTCTACCGCTCGTCTCTGGTAAAACGCCTTTCTATGGTCGCGTATCGCACCGTCCACTTCTCCTTTGTCAAAAAAATAATTCTGGCGCCACGTGCCCGTCACCGTTTTTATACACAAACGTTGTTTTCGCGCTACATCAGGAATATTTGGCCGGTTTCTCCATATATCTAGTGATTACGGTTTCTTCTAGAATACTTCAGTTGATTCTAGATTCATGTAGACTATTCGAGAGACTTCGATAATGTATTGTTACCATTGTTTTAGAAACTCGTGACATTCGTGACATATTGGAAAAAATAATAATTTACTAAAATTTTTATTTTGTTTTTAAATCAATTTATAATGATTTTAATTATTTAAATGAAATAATGAATATTAGATCTATTTAGAGTAGCAAAAAAAGGATTATCCAAAAAATCAAAAACATGTTTTAAATGCAGTCACCGAGGATTATTAATTTAAAATATACTGAATTCTAGATTTTATGTAACTATCCCTTCCACAATCATGTTCCCTATAAATTTGTAGGCTCTTTCCTATAAAATCTTGAATTCAGTACATTATAAATAATTAGTAATCCTCGACGCTTGCATTAATTTTTTTAAGGATATTTCTCTCTTTACTTTTAAACTCCACATAATATAGTATACATATACCTATCGTACCGTAGTATACAAGTAGCGAATAGCTTGTTGATCTTGTGGTTAGGATTCTCGCCTCATGACCCAAAGGTCGCGGATTCGAATCTCACTCCGGACCAGCAAGTTATTCCTATTTTCATATAACAAACGTTTAGCTTAATTTGAAAATAGTAAGAATATTGATGTATTTAAAAATGAAAATAAAAATAAAAAAAATATTAGAAAAGAAGGAAGACAATTTTGTATTTTGACAATTTTCGAAAATACTTGTGGCGTCATGTTTTTTCAAATACATTTTGTAAGTAAATAAGAACCAATGGGGTTCTTTGCGAAATTGTGGCCACCTCTTGAGTGAGTGCTATCGCAGAAAGCCAGTTTTACACAGCTGATGCCACGCGATACTATCTTCATTGCTAATAGGCTTCTGACTCCTGGAGCAGAACGGTCCCAGAAGTGTCTTGGTGGATAGTTGAGCGTTATATTTAAGGGGAGGTAATGGAGGACATTTAGATAGGTGAAAGATAGCCGTGATACCGCCGTAACTTCGTTCAGTTCCAAAGTAAACTAAACCATACATTAAGAAAATGAAAAAATGAAACGTATGGGAAATTAAGAGTTAGTTAAAATTAATCACATTTTTTAAAGAAAATCACATTTTATTGTTGTGGGGTTGTTTACGTTTAATTTTTTGATGATTAAAATAAATAAAATACATCACTTACAATAAAATTGTCTTTTGAAAAATATAGCCTCAATTTTTGAAGTTTCTTAACGCCGATAGACTGCTTAACCAATTACGCCCAGATACGTATATATCTAACTAACCCTTAAGTGATGCACCTTTTTCTTTTTGTGAGTAGAGCCTGCAACCATCTTTGCGAGTAGAACCTTCTCAATAATGGCAATAACCTTTTTAGTCATCTTTATTTAATAAAAAGAAAAAAAATTGTTTCAATCTACTATTCAATGATTTATCAACAGGTTTCTGGGCCAATGGTCCCTTCATCAGGATATAAGGTATACTTAAAATTAAAATTGGAAGTAAAGATATTAAAAAAATATACAAGTACACAAGGGAGTTGATTAACTAATTTTTAATTGATGAAACACGCATTCCGTTTGCATATTTTCAAAATATCTACCAAAAAATATTAGACCTGCATTTTATACAAATAATAATATAGGGACACTCCTCATAAATTCAAAAGATAAAGATAATATAAATAATAATTCAGGTGTTTATAAACTGTCGTGTAAAGTTTGTACAGCGTTGTATATTGGAAAAACCGGTCGAAATTTCAATGTAAGAGTTAAAGAGCATTTAAGATGTCTGAATAATCATGGTTTTTCTGAATTTTTGATAAAAATTTAGGACTTTCTATTTAACACATAAGTAATTTTGGTCTGAAGTTGAATAATTTAGAATCATTAGAAATAAGTAAAGCATGTAAAAAAGTAAACAAACTATTATTAATAATCAATTAAATTTAACTACTAGCCCAATTCTAAAAAATTTTCCAATAATTGCGAGTAATCAAGAACTTCAGTAATAAATAATATTTTTAAATATTTTTTCAAATAATTTAGAAAAACAAGAAACAAAAGACATTTCATTCTGATATTTGGACAGTTATACTACACCCTGACGATGGAAAAGTTTTTCTGAAACATGATGGTGTAATTAATCAAATAAAAGAAGTAGATATATACACATAATACAATCAATATTTTTTAATAAAATCTTCATTATTCAATAAATAGTGGTTTTAACAATCTTATCATCTAAAAAATGGGAAACTTCCCATACTACCTGTCTGTCTAATTTCTTTGCAATACTTTTACATAACATTGACACATCAAACACCGAACTAAGCCGGATATCAGAAGTGGTACCCATTGTCACTTTCGTACCTACACCTTCGTATCAACCCTATTTATTGGAGACCTCCAACACATACATTGTCTCTTCTAAGTAAAGTACGTAATTAAATACTCGGTGTCGTGAAATGCGTGAGATATGAGGAAAGAATAGCGGCGGCCAAGCGGTGGCTCATAAATATTTTTTATTATTTTTTATTTTTATTTATTAGAGTCACTAACAGGATAATAGGTACATGATACTCTGATAATAAACATTATAGTGATGACTATGCCCATTATCCCAATTACAAGTGTCTTCGGCACGCTCTAGTATCATTGCAATTAATTATATTTTACATGCACATTTATGTGTATTATATATTTTGTGTTTGAAGTGCGATTAGTATTTAATAAATGATTGATTTAATGGATCTATAGGTTCATGTCATCGTTTAGAAAATGGATGTTGTGTATGAGTGAGTTTTTGAACGAAGATAAGGTGTCTGCAAGAATATCAGCATCAATGTTAGGGTCAGTACAATACAAATTATATGTGCGACACAACCTTGTGATGGGAGAAAAGTAGCCGACATTATTAGTGTGCTAACTTATTCTGAAAAACTCCGGGTTTCGTACAAGGGGTTTACATGCAAATTTATATCAGATAGAGAGGGAGAATCTATAGCTCCGCTGAGTATTTGTATCATTCTGATGTAGGTACCTATCTTTTCCCTTTTAATTCTACTTTAATTAAATGATTTATTCATCCCTCTAGAAATATAATTGTACAAAACTAAATTTGCATATTACTGTACCTCCGTTGCTAGACTCTATTTTAGTTTATTCGGACGGGCGGACAATTTACTTGAATAAACAAATTTAACCCCGGCGCGGGGCAATTACCGAATAAGCCCTCCGAGTGTCGCAAATAAGTCAGACCCCAAGGCAAATTATTCCAATGAAAACGGTTCTTGAGACATTTTTACAATCCTCCCTGACCCTTTTCGCTTTTTAGATCGTAATACACGATTTAACAAATCGGGCTTTTAGATAAGGGGTGACTTTTGTCTTTTGAAATAGATTAATAAAACTCTTTTATAACACCCCGAGGGGTGGTTTGTGAACCCATTGCAAGTATAAATTTTAGTTAAGATTAATTATAATCTCACACAGACGTAGCTATTTATACGGTCAAAGTTATTTTTATGAAATTGTTCATTTACGGGGTGTAACAGAAATAGTGAATCAACAATGAATGACCTAATAATTTATTTATTAAATTTCTTATACGGTTCAAAGTACCTTCTGTTGATATAAATAATGCACATTGTGCACACAGTGATTTTTAAATAGATAGTTAAAAATGATTTTTAAAAGAAAATAATATAAATTAAATCGAAAACTAAAAAAGTTAAAAGGGAATATAAGAATAATACCAATAATTACAAAGTAAAAATAGAAAAGCAAAAGATATACTGTAAGATAAAATAATGATGTAAGATAAATAGTGTAAGATAAAAATTAGAACCACCATAATATTTTAAGTAAAACAAAAGATTATCTGTAGGTTGGGACAAATTAGAATCATAATAATAATAAGCTATCAACAGCAACCTAAGCCCATTTATCTTTAACTGCATAATGTATAACATTAATGCAGAGGTTGCATCTCTCAAATTGAGGTACACTCTTTGTAAGAATTCTTTGCAATGCTGACGACGCTACAATCGTAGCGGAAAACAAAAATGTCTAACAGAGAATGCTCACAAAGTTTGATGAATCCTGCTCAATGTATTATATAATATGATCATCTCCGTAGCAAAAACAAAATTTATGACATTATCCAAAGACCGATTAGAGTGTACGTGATGAGTACAATGCACAAGTAACCCAGTTTAGATAAGTAATTGAATGTTTCGGCGTTAACTTTGTGGAAATCCATTATGAACAAATTATGAAACAAAACAATGAACTTTGTTTTTTTCCACTTATATTTGAGCACTTGTTTCACTACATGTTTCACTACAAAAACCTAAACACAACAAATAACATAATCAATAATCAAGTACAACCCTTCAACATCACCCCTTCTTACAATGTTCCCGATCTCCCACCACCTAGATACCACCTCCACTTCTACCGAATCCACAACCCACACACTAGACAACAACTCCCACAAACATCAGTCTTAATTCACCTGATGAAGGAAACGGACGTTTCTGAAACATGTAGTGGAACAAGTGCTGAAATATAAGTGGAAAAAAACAAAGTTCATTGTTTTATTTCATAATTTGTTCAGTTTAGATACCTTGGCAGTGGCAAATGCTCAGCTATCATGACCTCCCCAAAGAAGTCCTCAGGTGGATAAGGCTGCAGATGTGTCAGGCTACCTGAGAGATGTTCTATGAAGGAAGAAACAAGAAACGTATAGGAGCAGATAGCAAAGTATGTGACCTAAATAGGTACCATATGGTATTGAAGCGAGCATTTTTTGAAGACTTTTGTAGACTTTTGACAGATAGAAAAGTACGCATTTATAAAACCTGTATGTGACCTAAATAGGTACCATATGGTATTGAAGCGAGCATTTTTTGAAGACTTTTGTAGACTTTTGACAGATAGAAAAGTACGCATTTATAAAACCTGTATGTGACCTAAATAGGTACCATATGGTATTGAAGCGAGCATTTTTTGAAGACTTTTGTAGACTTTTGACAGATAGAAAAGTACGCATTTATAAAACCTGTATGTGACCTAAATAGGTACCATATGGTATTGAAACGAGCATTTTTTGAAGACTTTTGTAGACTTTTGACAGATAGAAAAGTACGCATTTATAAAACCTGTATGTGACCTAAATAGGTACCATATGGTATTGAAGCGAGCATTTTTTGAAGACTTTTGTACACCATCAAAGAGAGTTTGAAATTTATACGCTCCGGCAGGCGAAACCAATTTAGCTGCTTCAGCATTGAGGATAACTGCGAGAACTTTGTCGCCTTAAATATAAGTCTTGCCACAACATTCATCACTGACTAAAGTCTGTTGAGCTGAGTCTTGGGCTGTCCTGCATATATTGAGTTACAGCCGCGAGATGACATATGCACTAATCAGTGACTTTGCTGCGTCCGGGGGAAGACATTTTCTTACAAACTTGATCGTCCTAAACAAAAGAATCCTTTGCAGTGGGGAATTAAAAACGTAGTTGGTAGCTGCAGTTTCCATGGCGAAACCTAAATGACTTCTTGTTACGTGAGATGTAACGTGCACGCAGGTTAGTGAAGGGAAAAAATACATTTTAAATCGAAGACTACAACACACACACGTTCACCAGTTTGAAGACTACAAGGTGTACACTACATTTGTAGTAAAAACTACATGAAGTGAACTAATTGTAGTACTACAAAATTATAATGACCTACAAGAAATGCTTCTTGAAAAATATGCTACTAGAAAATTTTCAAAACCATGGGGGAGGGGGATTGTTTCAGTTTCCAGAGATTTCTTCATTCGGTCCCCAAAATTTTTCAAATCATGGGGGGGGGGGTTGTTTCTTTATCTACATCGACTTCCCAAAAATTTCACATAAAAATGTACTATTTGAAGTATGTTCTCGTACTTTCAATACCTTTGAAGTGTGTGTACTTTGTAGTGATTGCTTTAAAATGAAGTATACCATTTGAAGTATGTACTTTCAATAACTTTGAAGTGTGTGTAGTTTGTAGCGTGCACTACACTTCAAAAGGTGTGAAGTGTACACTTCAATGTAATGTAGTACTTAGTACAGAGTACATTGTAGTAGTTAGTACAGAGCGGACGCAGATACGTTCTAATTGTTGAGGACAGTCGATAGTTCCGTTTATTAATTTTCTGGTAGAGTTTTCTTATTATTTGTTAACCGCTACAAATGTTGTGTCGCCATATTGAAATAGTTTTCCTGAACGACGTTACGGGCATTACACAATTTGATTATCCGACTTGGGTACATTAGGGAGTATAATAGTAGTACTTTCATCGCGGCTCGCGCTTCTTCAGAGGGGTTGATTAGCCGTTTTCCCGAACCACTCTAGTGCACGGTGGTCCACAAGAACTTTTATTTATATAATAGAAAAGATACAAAAAAGACCGCATGAGAGTGTGGTTCCTTAATCTTAATTAAGAATAGTTATACAGAAAGCATCCAACCCAGAAAACGGAACTGAGAAAATGGCTTTTGAAAATGTGAACCTACAATAACCTACGTCGATATTTAATTCATTATTGCATACATTTTTGTAAATGGCTCATTGTAAAGATTTTTAAAATATTTTTTCAATGTAATTATAAGAAAAATCCTTTTATTTGCGAGTTTTATAGATTGGATTCTCTCTACAAAATGTCCAAATGTACGAAAAACAGTACAAATATTATCAATGTGGGTTCTATGTTTTACGAATTTCACGAAGCATGAAGTTGCTGCCAGCTTCTCCTAGGACATTATTTAACACTTGAGTTATTTTAAGGCGAAATACATCGTTATTTATATTTTTTTACGTCAATTTTATTTTTTCTGTAGGCAACTTTATTTGTTAAGTTTAATTCCTCGGTTAAAATTTGCGTATGGTTGGAAATGTGCCAAACTCGAACGTATACACGGTGACGTATCAAATATATTTTCATATATGTTATGATTGCTTAAAAGGCGGCTTTGCCATTACCAGTTTAGCATTTGGCGACAGCCGATTGCTAAACTGCTAGTTGCACGCATCGTGCATTTATAGAAGGTTTGATGACAATTTGTTCAACATCACACATTTTCTCTGTATACCTTCATCTTCAAATTGAATTAATGCCTTGTAAAATATAAATTTAAAAAAAAATTATTGGAAGATTTCTCAGATACTTCGTGATGCAATATTTTAATTTTAAATACGTTTATTTTTATGTTGTAATACACACACAATACGAGTTATTAATTACTACTATAGTTTCGATAAGAGTAGTCCCTCTCATCACCAGTTATAGATAATAACTAACTTTAATACATAATGAATTAATTAATCACTAATCGGTACGAAAGGATATAGGAATATTCATTATCCCTCCTGAAAGAGGATAGATAATGAATAGATACAGTTTTTTCCCAAAAAAATGCCCCTCCCCACCGCGCGTTCCCCTGACCTACCCAATTACATTGATCAATTTTTGTTTAATTTAGTTATTATATATTCCTGATGTTGAGAGAGACTGCTCCTCTCAAAACTATAATTGTAATTAATAATTCATATTGTGTGTATTGCAATGTTAAAATAAAACATATTTTAAATTTAAAAAATTCACTAATATTATTTTCAAAATTATTGTTTTCTCGCTGAAACTACACGCCCTCTGTGTAGCGCGCTCTGCAGTAGAGAATCATTATCACCACACGGACCATTTAATTTACTTAAACTTAAACTGCTATAAACTGTATTAGGGGGAACTTAAACATTTACGAGTCTGGTGGACTTGGCGAAGGTTGAACCGCACCCTGGCGGTCGTAAGCCGAAACTATCTTAGGCCTAGTTTCATCTCAACAACGACAGAGCTCTTTATTCTTCTTCTTCTTCTTTATTCTTCTTCCCTCCACTGCTGGATCTAGGCTTCTTCCATTTTCCTTCACTCATCTCTGTTTCTCCACCTTCGCATCCAGGTTCTTCCTGCTTGCTGGACTATGTCATCAGACCACCTTTTGGGAGGTCTTTCGATGCTTCTACTTTTCGTCCGGGGCCTCCACTGTAGGATTCTGGGTGCCCATCTAGTATCCTCCTGTCGTGCCATATGTCCAGCCCACTGCCATTTTAGTTTCACAATGGGTCCATAATATCGGCAACTTTTGTTCGGCATCTTATTTCTGATTTTATCTCGAAGGCTTACGCCGAGCCTTTCTATGGCCCGCTGTGTACATTTTAATTTGTGTATACCTTTTTCTGTCAGTGTTGCTGTTTCTAGACCATAAGTTAACATCGGTAGGATACGTGTATCAAAACATTTTTCTTTTCAGGCATATTGGAATTTATTTATTTTCAAACAAATGTTTCAATTTACCAAATGCTGCCCAGCCCAGACCTATCCTTCTTGGTAGTTCTGCTGTTTGGCTTTCTTTTCCTAGCTTTATCTTATGACCAAGGTACACATATTCGTCAACTGTTTCTATTTTCCAATTGTTTATTGTGAATTTGCGTTTGGATGTGGTTAAAATTTTTGTTTTTTGTATGTTCATTTTCAAACCTGTTGCTTTCGATGCTTCTTGCAATTCTCTGGTCATAGATTTCAATTCTCTTACATTATTGCTAACAATCACTAGATCGTCTGCAAACCTGAGGCGGCTCAGATAAGCGCCTTTTATTTTCCCAATTTACGTTTTTGAAAATGTCTTCCAAGGCAAGTGTAAAGAGCTTTGGTGAGAAAGTTTCACCTTGTAGCACACCTTTTCCGATTTTGAAGCTTTCTATCTTCGTGACTTCATCTAGTTTCACGCTCATGGTTGCATTTTCATATATGTATTTCATCAGTCTCATATATCTTGGTCGATACGTGCATTTTCGAGCGCTTTTGTGTTCTTGTGCGCTCTTTATTACTAGCACGATAAAAAAGTTATAGAAATTAAGTCATCAGCTTTTTTTTAATGATTACCAATAAACCTTTATGTGATATTCTGGTATTTCGAATATGATTGAAATTTGAAATTTAAAAAAAAATACATACACAACATATAATGCTAAGCAACAGTTTATTATGAATAAAATTCATCACCATCATTCTTGGCACTACAACTCTTGGTGGGTCTTGGCCTCCTCAATAATTTTCCTCCACTCATCTCGGTCTAGTGCCAGCTCTCTCCAGTTTCGAAGCTCTAAGGCAGAGATATCTTTGAGGACGTTGTCACTCCATCTTATCTATTGGCCTTGAGTTCAGCAAGGACTTTGGTGCTTGATGCTCGGATGAATAAAATTTAATTAGCAAAAATAATTGCAACAAAAAAATTACAAACGTTGTATACCGTCAATTGTAAATGATCATACTTTACAGTTCACGTGTCACCGCGTCCCGAAATTGACTGAGCTCAGCAATTCGTATTGTTGACAAGATGCTATCCAGTGGGCCGCGACTGATGCCGTCTAAAGATATCTCTAAAAATACCTGTCTTCAATTAATTAACATTTATACTTTCTAAGGCATCACGTAAAATTATAATTTCATTCTCTTTTTCCAGTGAACTTCACGCATGAAACTGAGCATGAAAACGATATTTGAATGCAATTCTGAGAGTATCTAATAATTGTAGTATTTTGATATTTACTTTTTTGTTTTGTTAATTGTGATGTCCTTTTTTTTGCCAGGAAGGATCTGTTATCTGGAAATCTGGGATCCAAAGTAAAGCTCCAGAATGCAAAACCAAATTAATTAATCAATTAGAAAGACATACAGAAAAATCAAATCCACGAAAAAATATTTGGCTGCTATCGGGATTCGAACCACGGATCTCCTAGTATCTGGGGGGGGGGATTCGTGGTAATAATATATTGCTGGCACTTGATACTTTGTAGATACATAATTATTACGTTATGAAAACAAATATTATTGACGAATTAAAAAAAATATTATAATTGTGTTCTATAACGCCACTCTGAGACAGGCGTAGCCTAGTAGAGTGGCATAATCCACAAATGTAACCAAAAAAAAATGTGTAATCTTATCTTATATTTTTAAATTATTGTTATATATTGTAAACAAGGATTTTTTGAAATAAATAAAAATAAATATATCGCGGCAAGATATAAACAACTGTTCCAATTAGCTCTCCAAGTTCATGCTTTGAAATAACCGCATAGCGCGTCCTTTTTATCCATTTTTCTCTCTCTATCTCCCGTCCCTTTCAAGCGCTCAAGCAGACGTCAATCCAGATCCATTAAATAAGTTTAATTGAAGATTGATTGCTAAATACATAAAAATGATAAACTTTGCATATTTATATATTTTTTCTTTGTTTACAGGTAAGTGAAAATTCATCGCATTCCGAAATACAAAACGACTCTACTTCGTGAATTTCGGTAAGATATTTTCACAATTATTTAAACAGAACAGCAATTAATTACAAATGCTCCCATTATTATCTAATTGGTTGCCGTAGAAATATTAAAATATGTATATATTAATTTATTAACTTATTCATGAAGATGTCCGAAGCTCGTAATTCATTACATTTGCAAACAGTATAAAGCAGTTTGAAAGGGGTTGAATTATGCATATTTTTGTATAATATTATTCTCGTGATCCTGACGTAATATTTATTTTTGTACAATGAAACTATTGTTTTGTGACGGGTAAAATAAGAGATAAATGTCTTCGAAACGACGTCTCACGACGATTCAAAGACGTTCATCGCCGCAGCATCGCAGGCATGGCGACGCATTAAAAAACGTGCGCATTTTCAATAAATCCCAAGTACCTACCCAGAATCATGTTTAATCGATTTTCGGCCTAAAACGGTTCCGAATTCAAAAGTTTCGAAAGTATACAACTTTGACAGCTGCATTGAATGTCAAATAAATTAATGTGTTTTTTATTTTGAAAATGAAGATTTGACAAATTCTTCGTTTTTCTAAAAAAATCGACAGCAATATGAAATCCTAATACACACCCAGAAACGTAATTAAATGAACAGTTCTAATATTCAATACAATGACCAATCATTCATCAGCTTTCGAATTGAGCATCTTTATGATTGGTAGTAACTGATTCAAGATGGTCGAAAATACATAATTTATAATACTGGAACACTTATTTTATGTGAATAATATTTATGTGAATAATGAATAGCTTTCGAATTGAGCATCTTTATGATTGGTAGTAACTGATTCAAGATGGTCGAAAATACATAATTTATAATACTGGAACACTTATTTTATGTGAATAATATTTATGTGAATAATGAATAGCTTTCGAATTGAGCATCTTTATGATTGGTAGTAACTGATTCAAGATGGTCGAAAATACATAATTTATAATACTGGAACACTTATTTTATGTGAATAAATTTTTGACAATTTAATGGACGCGCGCGCATTTTGTGGTCTTCATGCTACACGCTGTTTTCTGCTACTCGCATTTTCGCTCCAATGCGCGGCTAAATCCAAGATAATAGTTTCATTGCATATACAACGAAAATGATTATTTCACTATATTATTGAATGTGCTAATAACGAAATAAAAGATAATTTACGTTTAAAAAGTAAGTATTAAATAAGATATTACACTTTAAAGTTGCGAAAAATGCACTGCATATTTTGACAGGCAATATATGAGGTTAGGTTAGGTTATTATTTTTGGTTTGGTTAGGTTATTAGGTTTAGTTGGGTTAGGTTATTAGATTTGGTTTGTTTAATTTAGATTACTATTATTATAGTTAGATTAAATTAACAGGACATTAAATTATATAGTGAAATACATATTTTCATTGTATGAACAACGGGACCATATTCTTGGATTATTTCCAATGCGTGCACTTCACGTACTTGCTTCCGTTATATTAAAAAAATTATCCTAAATGGGCCAAAAAGAAGATAAATTCAAAAAGATTGCATTTTTTTGGCGCTAACTCTAAATATTAACAGTGTATCGAACATTTTTGTATTAAGTCTTCCTCGGTGGGTAGAGTGATTGTAATTATCTCAGGATCCTCAAGTGCAGTTGAGAAAAATTCCGGCCGGAAGATGTGGGAGCATGTGTGTGTAGATTTTAAAAGATACACAACAACATAATGCAGTCTCTTGAAGTATGTATGTGTAAATATATTGTAACGAGATGCTAAAAAGTATTTACGCACTGTCTGAACCCCCAGTAATATGTCACAGCACACAATTATCCAGAACAACCTTCCGAAAATGTCTGAAAATACCTGGTTCAACCGAGAAGCACTAGCGAGAACCTTCTAGAAAGCCGTATTTTTGCCCGAAAATACTGACATTTTCGGGCATAAATACGACGCCGGCTGCGGCGCAATTAAGGTCGTGTTAACAGTTCATTCAGTGAGAAATCGGCCGCAAAGTGTGCGCAAGATGACGCCTAGTGTGGCCAGTCATGGGGAAATTGAAGCGATAAATAAAGCGAATAATCGAGTGAAGTATCCAATTGGCGAAATAAATAAATCAGAGCGAGAACAGGATGGTATGTTCTAGTGAATGTTAAATAAGTGTTACCCAGCGATAAAAATGTTCATCTACGAGTGATATACTGCGAAATAGTGTAATTTAAAGAAAGGCATTAATCTCAATTCCTTTGAAGTGACTTTGTACATTGAATAGTTAATTAGTCATTATTTAAAAAAACGCTGGTTAATTCCCAAGGTTTTCCTTCATTCATCCCTTTCCACAACATTTGACAATAAAGTCTCGTTTGGCTAAATCCAAGATAATGGTCCCGTTGCATATGCGACGAAAATGATTATTTCACTATATTATTGAATGTGCTAATAACAATATGAAAGATAATTTACGTTTAAATAGTAAGTATTAAATAAGATATTACACTTTAAAGTTTCGAAAAATGCACTGCATATTTTGACATTTCATAGGCAATATATGAGGTTAGGTTAGGTTATTAGGTTTGGTTTGGTTAGGTTATTAGGTTTGGTTAGGTTAGGTCATTAGGTTTGGTTTTTTTAATTTAGATTACGATTATTTTAATTAACAGGGCATTAAATTATACAGTGAAGTACTTATTTTCATTGTATGAACAACGGGACCATATTCTTTGATTATTCCGTTTCGTTTTTGTCGGTATGTCGAAACAAACAAAGTTGGCGAAGGTATCTTACGACGCGAAAATACCTTTGCCGAAGTTAAATTCTTACGGGGGTAACTGTTTCATCAAGATTCCCGAGAGCTGAAGTTATGAAGCTGTGTCTGAGATCGCAGATTGCGAGGCGGGCTGGCGGCTGCGCAACTTTATTGTCAATATCACCCGAACGTGTTGCTGGAAATGATACAACTTTGAAAAATCTTCACTGTGACTTCATTATTCAATTTTATTTTTTTAAATAAAGTTGAGCGTATATGAAATACGTGCCACATCAATATTATTACTATTTCTTAAAGCTAATAATAATATAACTAATAAAAGTGAACATTATTTTTACCGTTGAAAAATTTGGCAGATACTTCGTGGTGCAACATTATAATTTAAAATATACTAGCTGTGACCGCGCGGCTTTGCACGCCTAGATTTTAAGTACACTGTTTGGATCGTCATAGAACTTTTGCGAACCTTCTATAACATTCTCCTCCAGAACTTTCAAGAAATTTATTGAATGTACAGAAACCTTCTAGACACACCGACACATTCCGCCACTCAGTTTAGAACCTTATAGAACTTTCGGGAATT
>JADDOH010015308.1:0-72363 GCA_016648135.1 Agrypnia vestita
TAAATACATACAATTTTTTTTAATAACAGAATTTTGAATCATATTAAAGTGCTGTATTACAAATACCTGCACCCCTTTGCCTCCCGTCCACTGGCCCACTCCCTTAGCTACCCCCGTAATGCTCTTCCCCGCAGAAATCAATGCTTCCTGTATGTCCTCCACACTAGGCTTCACAGACACGTTTGGTATCATCAAGGTTGTGTGCAGCAAAAACACGGGCTTATTTTTCGGCGCTGAGAACAATTTGTGCATCATGTAGCGTAAATTTTTTATAAATTTGCTCTCCAGCTCTAGGATGACTTGAAGTCATGTAAAGTCGAAAGTCAGTTAGTTAAGTTAGTACTGACACGTGCCAACCAACCACAGCAAGGATAGCTATTAATACACTGATGCACTATGTGTATATAATGTCACACACACAAACGTATCAGTGTATTAAAATGTGGATTCTTTGGTATTGTTTAAGTTTGATGGAATCCAAATTAATAGTCCAGTGTTAAATTATATACATACATGTATACCTATGACTAATATAAATTAGGATTTTATTTAATTTTAAACAAATGTTCTAAATTATACAAGTACCTTTATCCTAAATCAAAATAAATCTTTAATAATCAATTTCAAATAATTTTGTATATAACCGTTAAGGCAGTTCTTATTTTTTCTGTTGTTTAGTTTACACAGTTCGTATTTTGATTACTTGATAGCTAGAAATATTTTTTTTTTAAATATGAAGTTTAAAGAATATATTCAAAATTGAATGACGTAGACTCCCCTGAAGTTTTTTCTACCAACTTCGTGACACTCTATATGAGGTTTGATCAAAAAATATGCAGAATTTTCATCTTTCTTAAAAAATCTTTATTTTTTCATCAATATTAATTTTAACCTCTTCAAAGTTCTCCGCGTCCTATATATAGAATACATTTGGGCCAGTATTTAACTTCTTTAGTGATTTTATCTTTAAATTCTTAATACATATTGTCGACAAAATGTCATCCTTTCATTTTTTTTTTCATCTTCAGGAATACAAATAAATCGCAGAGGGCCATGTCTAATAAATACCCCCGTCGAGCATCGTAATAGCGTTAAAATCTTTATTTCCAAAAGCAAAAAAAATCAGTGAGCACACCAAAACACACAGAACTTTTTCGACAGCCAACCATAAAGTAAACACATATGGCTACCAATGCTAAGGTACGTCAGAGAAGTACATCAACACAGCAAAAAAAAATTGTGAAAATTGAACTTATACAGCCTATGAAATTCAAAAATTCGGCGTACTTTTTGATCAAACTACGTCAATATTATTCTAAACTATATTTTATCATTGTTAATAACTTAGAAGGGGGCACTGCGAATGCTCCCCTTAACACAACTCAGGAGATTTTTATACACATATAAAATTTAATTGGTGCTTATGAAAGCTATTATGCATATTTTTTGTAACTTCACTATAAAAAATGTCAAATTCGTGTTAAAAACTAAGTTGCCGGTGGGTTCATGAAACAAGCATTTCCGAACCTTTTTTCTAAAAAAATAGCACTGATTGTATGAAATCAATGTTATTTTTTACAAACCTCCAACTAGTTCAGCTTCAGTGGCGAATCTTTTCCTTAAAATGTCCAGGGAATGTCTGGTGACTCTTATGAGCACATCAATAACTTTCCTGCTGTAATATCTCCTCATCTCACTGACAGCATTCTTTACCATTTCCTAGGTACAGAAATTTTCTGCAGTTAAGTTCTGATCATTGTCATTTAATTAATAAAGTAAATAATGATTTTCTTTTTATACTTCTAAAATAACTGACAATATATTGTTTAAAAATCTATCATATTGAATAATGATATATGAACATGTACTAAATTTATTATTAATTGGCATTTCATCTAGAGACAATCAAATAGGAATTATAAAATTATAAAACAAATGGATGAGAAAAGCATTGTAAGAAAGATTAGTAATGGTCAAACTGTTATTTTACATGACACAGTTATTTGAGATTTGTATCTCATTGTATCGATGATTGGTATTTGAGATTTAACTGTAGTCTAGCAGCGATGGTGGTCATTCAAATTGCAAAAAAATCAGTTACCAATCATCAATACAACCGCACACAAATTACCATCACTAAGATAGCATTATCCACTTTAACCAATCAACTCCCAAGGATATGACACATGACAAAATGGCCGCTTCTACTAAAGTGAGAGTTGATATCAATTTTAGACTGAAAACTCAATTAAGTAAATAGCAAAATTAGCAGTAATGTCTGCTTTGTGGTAATAAACACAGCAATATCTATATTTAAAAGTTAAATATATTTTTTTACACTTATATAAAAGGAAAAGTGAAGTGGCAATCGTTTTTAAAAACTTATTTCCAATAATATGTAGATTTCATAGATTCCAGAGAAATTTCCTTGAGTAGTTGCAGGTTTTTTGTATTTATCTCAGAAACACCTCAGCAGGGTATTGCTGCCTTTGCTTTTTTACTCCTCACATAATGAGTGTATAATAAGAAAGTAAGTGAATTAATTTGGTTGTGTAGTCCCTCAAAATTTTAAAACTAATGGTTGCAGCTATCATAATCTTGCTGTTTTACTTAAATATGTATTGTTTAACAATTTATTGCAAGTTTCTGTTTTACTCCATATTACCTGCATACCCTTGGAGAGACCACCACCTGGAGTGGACAGCAAAGTGTGCGGTTTATCAAAACATTCCCAAACAGCTGACCAGTCTTGTTGCTGACTGGTTGATCCAGAATCATCATTATTTGCTCCATCAAGGCTCCCACGATCATCATCTAAAGAAGTAAATAAATAATAATAAAAAGTTTTCCCAGACTTTATTTTTGTTTTTTATACTTCTTAATTTCCAAAGAAATAGCATGCATTTCAATGTGCAAACAGAACTTAAATGTAACACAACTAAAAATGAAATTTTAACATTTTAAATAAATACATATGCCATGGTTAATTTATTAACCATTTATTATTGAATGACACTGAAAAAGGACAGAACTGATGAAAAGTTCCTGAGAATGTTCCGATCCAAAACGCTAATTAAATTGTTTTTACTCGCAAACAATTATTACTTTAAAAACGGCCCAAGCGTTTACAAAAGAATATTAACCTTTTGCACCCCATAGGCCACAATTTTTCGGTATAGTAAATTCCTTTGTAACTCCATTTGCGACTATATGTCGCCGGAAATAATAGATGTATTTTTTTTCACAAAATGGTCCTAGTAGGTACCTTATTAGAGTTGTAGTAGTAGTAGTTTTGGCGTAGGTATAACACATTACATTAGTTCTATGTTTATGATAATTTTTGTTACGCTGTTTTTGCGTGAAGGGCGCTTTACAGATGTTTCTATGCTGTTATTCGGATGCAAACATTGTCAAATATTTATCATGCAGTTTCAATTGCGCATAAAATAAATCAGTTTATCTTTCAAATTTTGTATCCATTTTATTATGTCACAAAGATATAAACTTCTTCTTCTTAAGGGAGAAAAAGAAGTTTATATCTTTGTGACGTAATAAAATAAATACAAATATCAAACTAAGTGAGAGTGAATCTGTTTTTAGCTTTTTTGAGTGGTGCTAGACAAAATGAGTTTGTTTTTAATGTAACTTTTATTATATATTTCGGCTGCCAGTTAAGGCTGTGAGAACAGCGCTATCTAGAGTAGTGAAGCATCTGATAAAGTTAGTGATGGACATTATTAAATAGAGAATTATTATCATGCTTATTTTGCTTCTTATACTTCATTATTATCTTATACTGCATTATTATTAGAGCCATTTGGTAATGCTAGGTATTCTTCTTATTCTTCATTATTATATTATACTTCATTATTATTTGAGCCACCTGGTAGGATATCGTTACGTGGAGAATTATACTTTATTTTTTGTAGCTCATTTTATTCACCTCATCATTATTTATGCCATATGGTAGCGTTAATGATGAAAAATTTTACATAGAGAATTATATATTTTGATTAATGATTAATACCAAAGACATATACAATATACTAATGGATGAACTTATTAGTTTTAATTTTCAATTATCTGAAATGTAAAAAAAATCAAAAAAATTATCAATTGGATATTTAAAAGCATAAAGTCATTTTATTTAATCTTCTTCTTATGGTGCCATCTCTTATCTGAGATCGGCGATCATTCTGATGATTACGATTTTATTTACCGCCGCACAGAACAACTTAGTCGAGTTACACTTCTACCAGTCTCATTTTATTTAATAACAATTTTAAAATAATACTTATTTTGAAAACGGAAAAATATTTTCATTTTATTTAATAATAATTTTATGATCATAGGTACTAATTTTAAAACAGAATGAGATCAGCTAGAATAGGAATACGGGCAAACATTTGAAATTATTACTATTGCGGATAGTAATAAAAACTATGAAAATTTGTCTGAAACATGGGACACTCAGAGTTCTAGCGATGAATCAGATTTTATAGGGTATTAAAACGAAAATTGAGTGTCCTTGAGTTATCAAGTAGTAGTTGGAATGTTTCAGTTGCTGATGATCCGCAAGAGGATGAATAGTTGAATATTGAATTTGCATAAAATGTTCTGGAGTTGCTGATATGTCATACCAAAAATAGAAAAAGGGTTAAAATTAACCAGCGGCTCTCGTAGCCCAGTGGGCATGATACTAGCTTCTCACACCGAGGGTTCCGGGTTCGATTTCCAGTGAGGTCACAATTAATCTATATGATTTACTCAAGCCTAGGTGTTTTGTGATGTGTTTTGCTTTTATAATTGGGCCTCTTGGCATATTGAAGCGTAATATAAAAAATACAACAATAATTGAAATGTAAACAGTACCTTCATCATTCATAAAATCAAGCTCTGGATTATTTTCTTCACTTTTAAATTGTTGAGCTGCCTTCTTCACTAACTCCAACACTTCCTCCACAGCTTCCTCAACCATTAAACTTTTTCTATTCAGCTCTATGGCAGCGTTTCTGTAAAATAATAATTTTTTATATTATCGTTTTTTTTACATTGTATTTTTAATATTATTGTGTTTCTGTTAACAACTTACCGACATGTTGTTTCGGTTCGTTCCAAAAACTCTTCTATGGTCCAAGGGTCGTCTTCTGTTAATTCAAATATTGTTATTCAATGTAATTCAGTATTGTACAAGTTGTAGTAAATTAATTCTACAAAATAATTTACAGTTAATGCAAAATAATGTAACAAACCTGGCAAAGCATGTAGACAAATGTCTTGCATACTGGCCAATACCAGGAGAATTCTGTTGGAATATACATCATGGACTCTGGTAACCAGAACATCAAAATTTCTGATGGCTGAATTAGTTCTGTCTACAAAAGTTTTCCACTCGGGACTTGTCCAGCGAAGTGTTCGCAATGCGGGTACCAGTAACATGGATAGCCAAACCAATTGGGGAAGAAACAGCGGCCGGACTTCTAATTTCACACGGCGAATGGTTGTCAGAAAGTCGTTAATCAGGAACTTCAAGAAAATTTCAACATCTTTGTAATTTTTTTTTTTTATATTTAAATTTTTTTATTTTGTTTTTAAATTAATTACCTGAAGTGAATCATTCACAAGTGTGAAGTAGTCTCTCTTTGTGTAAAGGGCCTGACAGACCACAGGAAGGTCTAGATCCATCTTTGTGAGGCAATCAGATTCTCTTATTAATAGTTTTATGGTAGGATCCAAATTGACCTTCACTTTACCAGATTCAGCATCTAATGTGAGGAGTGTCTTATTTAAACTGTCATCAACATCCCAAACCTAGAATTAAAATAATATACATATTTAATAATTTTTTATCACAATTTACTTAATTTTGTATTCATTTTCTACTATGCAAAATTTGATCCGAGCAGGGGGAAGGTGAGAAATCTAGAAGAGTGGGATGGGATGTATTTTCCTCAGGGTTCTAAAGTGCCACAGCAAAATTTGGAACACATAGCATTCATAATAATAAACATTACAATACACATTTAGACAGTGGGGGAAGTGAAGAATGCCTATATTTTGCACCGTAGTGCAAAATTTTGTTAAGATTGGTCAAAGATATAGGAGTACATAAAGATAAGATAAACACACATTAATTTTTATGTAGGTACATACAAAAAAAATTGTGCCTGTTCTCACGTGCGCATGGTAGAAGTTATACTTAAAAACTAAAATAAGATAAAATTAAATATTATTGGCGCAAAGAATTGAGTTGTGAAAATCTACACTGATCATTCTCGATTATTTTATTGAGTTTCATGAAAAGAATTAAAATACTTACAGATATGTAAGCTCGAATATTTTAAATAATTGGGACTAATAAATTTTTTCTTAAATTAATGGTTCGCTTCTTAGAGAAGTTCTACTATTATAATATGTACCTACATATATTTTTTATGGGCTGGGGAGAATCCGTGGTGGCTCTGTCATGTAGCTTTGAGGTTCGAGTCTTTCTCCAGCCGTGTAATTTTGTTTTTTTAGTCGTGAATTCAAACATAATTATTATATTTACGTATTATTAAACACTAATTTCAAATGCATTTTGGTCATAGGTCTCACATTTTCGCCAAATGCCGTTTTCCGCTACACGCATACCCGCTACAATGCACACAGTAAAAATTTGACTCTCAATGCTCCAAAAAAAGACAACATCAACAAATATCATATCCCGGATTAACCATACAGAATGTATTTTTCAAATACTTAGTGAAAAACCAATATGAGCGGAAAAACCCATGACTTATTAAAGAAATAATAAAAAATAAATTTATTTGTTTACATATATATTTTTATATCGATGGTAGAAATCCAAAGGAGCATTAGTGATTATTTCGGACTTTAGAGGAGAGGAAAAGAACGTTCTGTCAATCTGATTTTGTCAATATTTATTTTATTATTAAATGATTTCGACATGCGTTTTGGATTAACAAATATGAAAATCGTTTAATAATAAAAGAAACGTTGACAAAATCAGATTGACAGAACTTTATTTTGCTCTCCTGTAAAGTTTGAAAAATTCAGAATCACTAATGCCCTTTTGGCTTTCTACCCTCGATATATAAATTGGTCAGCTCTTTCAAAAGTAATTTTTAATTGGATGAAAGATAATCACTGTTCATTCCTTATTATTAAAGTTTATGATTTTTTTCATAGTAAATGAAGCGTTAATATGATTTTGATACTGAAAATATTTGAAACAATAACTTTAAACATTTTAAATAAATTTGAATTTCGTAAAAGTATTTCTAACATTTAAAATGAATTCTAACATTTTGGTTCATCCATAAAATTTTCATATCACTCTCATATGTCTCCAGAGTGTGCTTCACATTCTCGTATTTCCTCAACAGATCCACTGTGGCTGGCATTTCCTTCAGTATTGGATGAGTGGAAACATTCTCCACTTGTTCTGCTAGATTGTACCTCAGGCATCTGCACCATTTGATACGGCCTGTAATTAAAAATACACATTGTATTGTAAAAACACTATGACAATATGTAAATCGCCATTAGAAAAACCAAATACGTTTTCCACAAAATCAATTATTAGTAGAGTTGGTGGAGATGGTGAATGTCATCAAAGTGGAGTGTAAGAGAAGAGTCTATCCAATGTAGAGTGTAAGAGAAGCATCTATCCAATGTGGAGTGTAAGTTAATATTAAATTGCTTATTTGTCTTGCAACCTGCAATTGGTGGAAAATTTCTCGGCACTGGTGGATCATCTTTTTGTTTTCTATAGAGTTTTAAAATCCTCTCCACTTCTTTTTCACAGTAAGCCAGGACTCGGTCGTACTTCTCATCCAGTTCCATGAGAGGAATTTTCTCACTTACCTAAAAAAACATAAATTACCTACATAAAAACTGTAATAAAAATTGCTCTAGTGACGGTTCAATATTTACAGAAAATAAGTCAGCAAGAAAAAATGCAAACTTTGATGTCGCTTATCTCCGGTACTTCAACATTTTACCCAAAGTGTAAAGAATATTTTCTATTCAAAATTTAATGAAGAAGACTTCTCTTTGCTGCTAGCTATGAGACACCCTTTATATATCAGGGTCAAAATTACAAAGAATTCTAAAAAAATAATGATATTTATGTTATAAAATGTATTGATCTCTTAATGTACAGTAATATAATTCACCAGGGGCGTGCAATGAGAACAAGAAGCATGACTTTTATTTAAACATATATGTGTCGGACAAGATTAAATTTGGCAGCCCTGAAAAGGTCTCTTCACAATCCTACCGAGGGGATGCCAGCAGCCTTGAAAAAGTAGAATGAACATTTTCATATTATATGACATCGAAGTGTATGTGACCTAGGGTAGGGCCTTTTTTAGTGATTTTTATTGAAGTATTATGACTAAATGTTTGTAAAATTGGATATTTAAATCAGAGAGAATTGTAAGCGCGAGCGCGCAGAGGGGCACGAATAAATAAAACCCTTTGGGTATGCCTAGCGCGCTCAACGCAATTTATTGAAAAATAATTGACATATTTTTTTGTTATTTTTAAATTTAAAAATATTGTGTAGCCAGGCTCACCAGAGAGTTAGAAAAATTATTGTGCCAAGCTTGGCGAGCCTGGCACTTTTGACGAATTATCTCACCATAGGTGGTCCTGCGGGACGTGGTCAAAAAATTATAAAAACTATTTAATTGCAATCTTAAAGGCGGGTCCGTTGCTCATAGAGCTTCAACTCGAATTATTAGTAGTGATCCCGCCAACAGAGAGAGGTCGGCGACGTCGGTTTTCTGAAATGCCGACCTCTGACTGGTTGTCGCCGACGCATCTGGGCATGCGGGCCCTGTTGAATTGGATAAAATAAATTTGGTGACACGGGCGATCGGAATTCTGTTCTGTTTTACCTGTGATCGCCTCCAGATCAACTTGTGACCTTTTCTTCACGTCTACTCTACCCTGCTTCAACCTTTGGACCACTCTGAGATTCTCAGCGAGATTTTTATACGATCTTGTTTTCGCTTGAGAATCTACGACATCGGTGCCATCAGGTTGGTGGATGGGTGGAACCACCACCTACTTTGCGTATTCCCGTTCGGAACAATGTATATTTGAAAAAAAAATGAAATTACATATTTATCTGGTAGAATATTATGAAATATTAAAATCTGAATAATATGTTAATTATTGTCACATGAATATTACGAGATATCTCTCTTATTTCGGTTTCTTTTCAAAATATATGCTTAGAAAAAAGTCATACTTCTGTTCTTCTGCCACTGTGATTCACTTACACCTACCTTTTCAAACCTAACCAAAAACTTGATCCCTTGAGGTGTTTCCCAAACGCTAGAAAAGTTTTGCTCAATGCAATTTCCAATGGTCTCTTTGAGTGCATTTGTCTTTTCCATAAAAATCTCAAAGTCCTGATCAAACTCAGCATTGCGATGGTCAAGGTAGTCATATTGTTTCGTAGTTACTCCAGATTTGGCTTCTTCAAAATTTTGCATTGCATCCTCTAAATCTAAAATTCAATGGATGTTTCTCTATGGGCAGTTATTGATAGCAGATTAGTATATATGTATTAGCGAAAAAAAATTTGATATATGATATCTGCATAAAAACAGGACTAATTGGGAAAAATTGTCTGAAATACAGTTTTCCTACTACATATTATTTAATAGTTCAACATGCATCTAGGTTTTATTTATATTTTTTTGCATTTGCCGGGCGCTGACCGCGAAATGATTTTGATTGGTCGAAACTGACATTCAAGGTATTCTGCGCCAACCACTAGCCAGGATTTAAACTTTTGAAAAATCCGCCCAGTGACAGTTGGAAAGCGTGTGTGTCGGTGTCCTTTTTTTTGAGAACTGATATTCCATTTTTCGTGTGATATCCGAATCCATTAGTTCACATCAGTCTTTCGGAATAATCAGATCGATTCGATGAAGCCGGGAGAATTGAAAATAGGATCTGCACTCGACATCCTAGGAAAACGCTGTTTCGGCGGAGATTGGGAAGGAAAATATTTCTTTCCTAATCCCGATCAATTCCGAATAATAATGGTGGCGATTCTGTCTGTCATCGCACACATAGGTTTGCTAGAGATTTTTAAAATCTTATTGATTTAGCTGCTAACGACATGCTTAAAATTCAATTCAATTCGCAAACGACTGACATCTTCTGGATGAAGAGAAAAGAAACGAGGAATATCCAGAGCTGGCAAGACAAGCTTTAAAATTGTTAGTGCCATTACCACTTCCTACATACCAATGTGATCTAGCGTTCTCTTCAACGGTAAATATAAAAACTAAGAAGAGAAATAGGCTTCAATTAGAAAATTATTTAATGATTTAATCTCAAAAATACGACCACGGTTTGACAACTTATTAAAAAAAAAAACATGCACTGTCTTCTCACTGAAAATGTTGTACTTTTGTTGCAGTTTATGACTCTTACTTTTTACTCTTATCTGGCTTGCGACCGTGACCCCCCCGAGTAACACTTGGCGACCCCCCTGAGTTGAAAATCACTGGTCTAGAGTATTCCAAATTTGTATTATTTTGTTGCCTCAATTTTCATGGCTTTTTGATTTACGCATACTTATCTACCTATGGGGGTGCAAAATTAGTGGTAAAGAAAAAAAAATTGGGTGTTTACAATTTTTCCAACTTCTACAAGCTAATATGTATTACCTTCTCCAAGAAGTAAACCTTCCATTCTCCTGGCAAACAGTCCATTGTAATCGTCCACCAAATCGAACATAGCAATTATTTTTCCCAATCTCAAACAAAAAGTGTCAAACTTTCCAAAGACATAGTTTTCTGAGAAACTAAATGGTTGCTGGTCGGGTAAGAAAGGTTGAGACTTGATGATGGCGTAAGTGGCCCTGTAGGTTTGATTTAGCCTGATGCAGCTAATCATCTTCTCTCTCACTTGTGCTCGGTCCTGGCTCCAAATTGTTTCTTTGCCACGACTTGTGATGTATTGTTTGCACGTCTCTATCATTTGATTGGTTATCTGAAAGAATGTTTACCAGATTTAAGTTGAAGTAAAATTAAAATATGTGTATGATAGATAATTTAATTAATATTCATTGTACAGCTTAATTTGAATTGATAGCAAATAGTTTTCAAATATATTTCTAGCAAACTTTACGATTGCTTCATTTTAATCTGACTTTCTCTGCATAAAATAATTTGGTTTGCTTTATATTAATGAAATAAATAATAACTATTCATATTTTTCAGAAAGTGTTAAAACAATTTCGACTCATATTCTTAAAATGTATAACGCTCTGAATTATTATGGACTAGTTTTAAAACACACTGCATCATCGGGAATATCAGCTAATTACCGACATATTAAAATCGACTTCAGGAGTTAGCAGGTGCAAATAGAATATAATGGAATGAAAATAAATGGCAAATAGCTACGCAAACATCAGATTGATCAAGATAAATCTACTCAGAATAAGTCACTAAATTTAGAGTACTACACGTTTTACAATTTGAAAAACAAAGCTAAAAAAAACACCCTACATTTAAACACTAATGACATAAAATTAACTTTCAAATAAAGCCAACATCACGATTTTTATGTGTTTTATTTCATCTTAAACCTCTAAAAAAAAACCTTCATGAAACATATTACGACAAAACTTTATATCATGTTCCTTACTACTGACCTTGACCATGAGTGAAGATGTCCTCTCAGAAGTGTTATAGAATTGAGAAACACTGTGGATAAGTCTTACTGTCTGTAGGAGATTGAGAATGGAATCCCGCATGCGCACCGGGGCATCCAGGTATAAGGAGTGACAGCACTTCTCCATGGCCTGGATGAACTTGGCATTGTCCCTCGCCTCATTGTAGCAAAATGTCATTTTGTTGTCAGTCTCCTTCCAAAGTCTCAACACTTTTGATTGCGCGACTTGAAGGCAGGCTAGAGTGGTCTGTACTTCCGGATCCTAGTATTAATCAAGTAGTGTAATAAGTCTATACCTGTATCAAATACTGTAATATACGTCTATAGTTTTTCCCTCCCGTCTGTTGATTTTTTACATTCTATATATATATTCTATATTATTATTATTATTATTATTATTTATATTATTATTATTATTCTATATTCTATATTTTTATATTCTTGGGGTCGTAAAGCCAATAGTGATAACAATGACATGTTGATGATTTTAAAAATTCTTATTTTTGTATAACATCTTCGTCATTACGCTGTTGACAAAGTAGACATCGCTGTTATGATTATGATGATTTTTTAAATCGTCAATGTACACAGAATTAATATTATTACATATGAATATTTTAAATCTAAGCCAAACTTATGAAAAATACAAACTTGAATGTCTTTTAGGACAATGGCTGATTCCCCAAACGGCCACATTATTCTTACATTAATATTATTTAAATCATCGTGCATACAACTTCAATTATCCTGATCTGTTGTGCTGTTGCCAGACTGATTGCTTGTGGATTTAACTAAATCTATTTACCTCGTTGGTGAGAATTCGTAGAGAAAGTACCTATAACATAATTGAAGTATAACATTCGAATGAATGCACTGTATACCTGAAGATGTGAAACTAGCTGGGAAAACTGTGCTCCCCGCTTCTTCCAATATTCCAGTTCGTCTTGAGGACCACTCGAGTCAACCTCGCGTCTCAATTGTTCGCTTTCCATCAGAACCTACAACATTTTGTTTATCATTTGGTATTGCATAAATCAAAAAATATGAGAATAAAGTTTAGTATAAATTTTATGAATTTTTTTGAAAGATTTTTTTTTATTCGCACACTTAAGTTACATATTCAACTATTATTATATTGGAAAATTTTTGAAAAAAATATGGCCACATCATGTCTATTTTTGTGGAGCTCCACCTCCGTGACTGATAACTTTTCAACTTTCCCCGGTGCAATTTTGTTTGAGGCAGAAAAAATAAGTGAAATACTATTATATAGTATACAGATTTTTTTTTATTCGGTAAACTATTTATTAAAAACAATCATATTTAAAAAAATGCATCTCAGTCACGGAGGAGGAGCTCTATGGAAATGGACATGACACTGTTATTTTGTTTTTTTCAAAAATTTTACTATTACGTTTAATATGTACCCTAATAAGGGGCAATAAAAAATAATAATTGGTCATCTATTTGTAAAAAATTACACAATTTCTCCTAAATTATACTCTCTCAGGTTTGTGTTATCACTTAATTGCATTAGAATTTTATATATATAAAAAATGCTATTTTCGAAAACATTATTGATCGTACTGATTTTTTTTTCAATTTGAAGTATTATATAACTGTTTGGTAACAATAAAACAGTGGAATGTTGTTCAACTTCTCTCTGTCGCTTATCCACCATTAATTAGTACAGTAAATTGTGAGTATAAAACGTTACATCACTTAAAACTTTATTTAAAACTGTTCGATTGTAAAATTTTAAAAAGATTATGTTTAATTTCGTTGAAATGCTTCAAAATGTTAAGGTGTTTGGTTCAAACGATCTAAAGTGGTTGATTGAAAGCCAATAAAGAAATTTAGATTAACTTACTTCCATGACTCGCTTAATCCAGCCCGAAACACGTTCTTCGAGGATGGCGACTTCTTCTGGCTTTTTAGCCAAGGCCTTAATACTCTCTGGACCTTCTAAGTTTCTCGTGAGAATTTTCCCATCATCAAAAATATTTTTTTCATCACAAACTTCCTCGCATACTAGAAATACAAATAAAAATAAGTTTGGTAATATAAGAATAATTTACCATTAGGAGGCAATATTTTTTCCCGTGGTAAAGCATACTGGGTATCTGTCGAGGTGGAGCGCGCTCCCCAACTTTCAATATGTAATCGCGCGCACGTCACTTACAGATACGACACTGTTACTAATTCCTTATTTACAGACATACTAAATGTTTTGTGTGTATTCCGACGGTCAATTTGCTTGTCTACATCAATCATTTGCTATCACTGCTAAGAGTGTGGCATTGTTTAAATCGATTATTTTAATTCATTAGAGTTTATAAATTACAATTATCAATATAAAATCAATCTGTTTTCGTTTATATGAATCAGTTTTAGTATTTTGTAAAGAGGCTTCATTAAATGCAAGTTTGTGAAGATTTTATTTGCAATATGAATACGCAGCTGTTTGTATCTTATGTAACCTATTTTAAACATGTGTAGTTAATAGGAAAAAATTTAAAACGAACATATGATTAAAGATATGAAAAAAATCTTATAGGGTAGCTCGCCGCCTTATGGGCCATTCAAGTATTACGTTAACAGATTTTTAGTAATTTTTAACCCCCCCCTCCTCCCCCTTGTCAGCAAAAGTAAGCAAAGTTCTTACTCCCTCCTTTTATGCTTACGTAAATATCGGTACCTAAACATTTTTTTAATCATTTCAGATTTCTTTATCGTTCATGATCAGCAGTAATCAAGTCTAGAAATAAGGAATTTATAGACTGTAAAGGAATTTAATGCACATTTAATATTCATTCAAGCAAATTATTAACATCGTATTTAAATATTATATTCTTAATATACAAACGATATTAATTTATTTTGTTCTATTAAAAATGTTAATAAATTTAAATTAATCGTCCTCAGTCCATGACATTTCAATACATGACTCTAACGATGACTTTGGATGTTTGCTACTCGATGTTGTGTGTCTGCTCACTTTTGTGTTCTTTCGGGATGTCGACATTGTTCTCTTCGAGCCATTCAACATCTTCGGTTCTTTCTAACTTCACCATAAAACATCGCGTGAAAGCGAGTAAGCAATATCAATTATTTTAGGGAATCTCTGAACATGCTTTTCGCTTTCGAGCATAGACAAGTAGGGTTGCCATACATGTTCAAATCAGAATCTACTAAATTTTTCAGAAAAAGTAAATAAATAAATATTGCTGAAGTAATCACCATCCAGACCCCCCCATCAAAAATAAGTAAAGCAAAGACCCCCACCCCCTTTGGTACTTATGTACGTAATACTTGAATGGCCCCTTTTATGTAAGTACCTACCTACATGTTTAAATTCCGGTTGCATCAACTTATTTTATAGTAGTATTTTATTAAAAGCATAGATTTTTTACGAAAATGTGTTGTTTGGTTGGTTGAAAAAGCAAAAATCTATGGTTAAAAGAAAAATTACTGTAAACCACATTGACGCAACCGGCGTAAATTTTTTCTGACCTTTGAGAGCGCTGCAGAAAGATCGAAGTCCGGGGAGTAGTTGGTTCTTTACCATTGGACATTTTCCATCATCGTCGTCCTCCGTAGAAGGATGAGCCAGGGCCTCCATGTACACACACTCCATTATCCTCTCGATCCCTGTTACCATGCCCACAGTCTGAGCATCCAGTATCCCACAGTACCTGACAATTTAATGGAATCTAATAATTTAGGAAAAGTGCGCCAAGTATTTTCAATAGTTAAAATATTGATGTCGATGTGTTAACATACAATATTATAATATAACTAATTAAGTAACTAAAGTAACTAATTGAAATAATAAAAATCCGAAAACTTTAATATCTCGGATGCGTGATTAGACATCCAGAGATGTACGAGTTACACCTCATAATGCAGGGATAGGCTGCCGGAAAGAGAGAACATCATGGATGAAAAACCTGAGACAGTGGTTTGGCCAGTCTACTGTAGAGCTATTCCGGGCCATAGTAAATAGAGTGATGATAGCCAACGTCCGTTGAACGGATAGGGCACAAGAAAAACAAGAGTAAGTCCAAGGACTTAAACCAAATAGGCCGTATTTTTCCAATACCAAACGAATTTTTCCCATAAGAATAAAAGGAAAATGATTCATCCGTTCCCATGAAAAAAAATCCTATTTTCATTGGCATATTATTTTACTTTAATGGGGTAGTATAAAATAAATAAATAAAAACTGTTTAAAATAACAATAAAGTATATAATAAATATATATAAATACAAAAACAAATGTAACAAACTTTAATTTTCTCTTTCCCGTCTCTTTTAATGATTGAAAATCACGTTTACTATAAATCTGACCACAAAATTTTGCTTTTACCTTCTCTACAGGATATTTCGGAAGTGTGACATTATTAGAGAGTTCGGCCGAATGAAAACGAGGACGAAAGCGCGCACCATTTGACGCACACGAGTCGTATTCCAAATAAAAAATTTCGCATTCAAATAGGACGTATGTATATCAAGTTGGACTTATTTCAAAACGAACGTATACCGAGGTAACAGTGCATAATAATCTATTAACCTTTGGATAACCAATCAGTATCTACTTGTGACTTATCTACAGTATGACAGGGTATTTGAACCTGTATTATATAACAATAAAAAATGAAATAGAAACAAACAAATAGAATATAATATTTTACTAAATATTTTCAATTTAAGAGAGTAAAACGAATTGTGTTCGTGTAGGGGGGAGGTAAGGGTCTGGTATTTTGTTACTACGCCACTGCTCATCGCGTATCACGTGATAAATAGAAATATGTGAATTCATTAGGTTTGATCATATTTAAAAAATAATTAATTTATCACATACCTAAAATATTAATAAATATTATTCAATAATATCTTTTCCGAAAACAAATGTTTTTATTTATTTAGGAGTAGTTTAAAATACTATAGCTTCAATCCTAAACACGCTGTACTTAAATCTCATTGGAACTACATATTATTTATTTTGTGGCGGTACAATAATGTTTCATTCAATGGAATGTATTGGATGTCATGTTTCATTGTTTTAAAAGTAAATTCACCACCATATTCAACGTAGTGAAAAACAGTATAAAAATTACAATTTATTTTCCAGGCGAAACTAATTACTTTTTAATTAGTTTAACTAATCTTCCTTATAACAAATTTCTAACTTGTCGGCGTGTCGCCAACAATGTTCCGCGTGTTATGTCGTGGTATCGCAGGACTAGATCATGTTGATCCAAGTAAATTGAAGCACGTTTCTTATTTACTATCTTAATTATAAATTACTTCGCGGTCATTATAATCAATTATAGTAAATTATAAATCAATAGCTGTGACCGTGATCACCGTTTTAATACTATAGTTATTTATATTTATTATTTGCATTTGAGGCATTCGATCTGGTCTTCATTTTTATACTTTTATAAAAAAAAAATTTACTACAGAATTTTTAGTGACATTTTTTTAGAACATGTTTCGTCCACCTGTGCGGAATATTCTAGTGACAATTAGTGTGAAGTAAAGAACGTAGTAAATTCGTATTTAGTGATTTAATTTAATTAACAAAATTTTAATTAATTTCCTTTGCTTCATTTGCCTCCTACCGTTACGATATTATTTTTCAATCTTTAATAACTCCATATATTTTGGTGATTTTGGGAATTGTGACACAGCTACACCTATTATATTTCTTCTTTGTGAAACTACTCTATTTTAAACAAGTCTTCGTCTTAAAACGTTAAATTGCGAGCCAAATCAGTCATCGGTTCATATATTGTGCACATTAAGGACGCAAGGACGATCAGAGCACGTGCTCCCTCCCATTTGGTAAATAAATATCGCATAAAAATACGAACTGCGATTACAAAAGAAATGACTTGCAAGCAACCGTACATAAATATTTTAGAGTTTAACTTGACAATATTTTTTAGACAAGAATCACGTTATATATATATGCTATATAATGATATATATATCTATATATATCTATCTTCTATATAGATATATATAATATATATATATTAACTATAATATTATATATATATATTATGTTTGTATATTTCGTACACCAATGACACTTTTAAGGCATACCTTAACCACCTAAGTGTTGACTCTGAATTCGTGCCTAAGGCATGCAATTTTATCGAAAACTGACATGCAAATTTACCGGAAAATGAAAAACGGTAAAACTTTAAATTTAATACTGGCTTACCGATAGTTATGAAGGCGTCAGAAAGTGAATACTATGGCTTTATATGTGAGGAATAAAAGCAAAGGCAGCACTAACCAAAAACTTGAAAAAATGTTTTGAATGCAGTCATCGAGGATTACCGATTGAAAATGTACTGAATTCTAGATTTTATGTATCTACCCCTTCGAAAATCATGTTTCCTATAAATTTATAGGCTATGTTTCCTATAAAATCTCGAATTCAGTACATTATAAATTAGTAAGTATTTTTTTTTATATTGCTGCCTTTGCTTTTGTAGGCAAAATCTGTGAAGACACTTATGAATAATATCGCATTTTAAAACACTTATCCGATCCTAGACTTGTTTCCATTAATGACCAAAAAAATCTACCCGAATAGGTTCACAAAAATTCTGTATTCAATCAATGTAATATGTTAAGTTCAATATATATTATTTATCAATTACACTGTTCATCAATCTAGTGATGAGGAGAGGGACCGCTCCTCTCGAAACTACAGTAGTGATAAACAAATAACTCAAATATTGCGTGTGTAGTGGGGTACACATTTGGGAAAGTTAGTCTCGGATCCCCAACGCACGTGCGCGCATTGTATTACTAATAATTTCGCCAACTTACAGGTCTTTCTGGAATCCTTCTTCCGGCAGCTGCTTGCTGATGCTGATCCTGAACATGTAGATGCACACCCCGGTGAAGGCGCAGTCCCAGCCGTCGGACAGGAACAGCCTCTTCTTCAGGGCGTGCGGCTGGCTCGGCTGGGCCGCCTTGGTGGGCTGCGGCTGGGCCGACCTGCCGCTGGTGGTCGCCTTCGTCGGGTCCGACAGGGGCGCGGGCTCGTGATCGGACATCTCCTGGTAGAACCATATCAGCTTGTTGCGCATGTGGGGGAGGAACAGTTGGTTTATTTCGTCTAGCTGAAATAAACACGTTTAACTTTTAGGATCTTAAACATGTGTACCTAATTTAAATATTCAAGAGTAAATTACTCCTTAATATGTGGTATAAAAGCAAAGGTAGCAATATTAAATAAAATTACGTGTGCGGTCGGGAGACCCCTGTCGGTAACGAAGTTCCTTACGCCTTTTCTTCAATTCCGAATGTAATTCGATCAGTAAAAGATACTTGTATCAAAATATTCAATTATATCAACTTGCTTTTCTAAGTTTGTACTATTCATCCTTGTTGCGGTTTCCATTTCTCGAATAATCATTGCAAAATTGCAATAATGAGACAATGTAACTCACGGATGATTTAAAACAAAAATAAATAACAAACAAGTTTTAACAAAATTTCCACGCGTTCAGTATTGAGGTTATATAACCTGTCGCGCACGATGCTCGTCTACTCAAATCTCGATACTCGTACGCACACACACACACTCGTAAATAATATAAATAGAGAGAGAGACAAAAGAGAAGTCGCGTGGAGGGCGCATAAAGCTTTTTCCTTAAGTGACAATTTCTACTAGTCAATACCGCAAGCCGCGATAAGGAACTTCATTCCGAAATTCTTAAAAAAATTCAATGAAATCACCGTGGATTACTAATTTAAAATATACTGAATGTTTCCTTTAAATGTATAGGCTATGTTTCTAACTTAAATATTCGGCAACTGAATAACATCCTGATATTATGCAACATTGTCTATAGCAGCGGTTTCCAAACCGAGAGGCGCGAAAGTTTAAAATGTATCTCATTTTTACTCCCTTTCTTTTAACTCGTAGCGTCTGCTTGTCGGCTTGACTGCTTGTCTGTCGAAAAAACTTTGGATAGATTTTTAACCCTTTTCCCGTAATCCAATCGAGCTGAAACTTTGCAGGCGGACTCGTGTCGACGAAAAAATGACCTAATAAATTTTCGTTTAAAAAATCAATAATTATAGTACAATTTTGGAGTTTTCGAAATTTATATATTGTTTAATTTTCGAGCCCAACGTGTGGAGTAGGCGTGAAACCTGTTTCAATGAGAAAGGGAGTATAGTAAAAACTTGGTTTTTATGGGTTAGTTTTTTATAACTTTATAAGTTTAATAAGTTATTTGTATGTTTTCTATTAAAAATAAATAGCAACACGTGGTTTTTGCAATGAAGATAGATACATTGGTGCAACGAAATGGAGCAACGGCAATGTTTAGTAAGAGACACACGGCGCTTCGTAAATCTATTTACAGAACACTTGGATAGTTTGCTATTTTTACATTATTTCGAAGATTTTATTTTTACAAAGATTGCGTGGATACAGAATTCATTTGTCGATGAACAAGATAAGGAATTTGGATTGATGAAAAGGAAAAATTGATAAAATTATCATACGATAGTTTTATCAATTTTTTACAATTTCAAAGTTTTTAAACGCATGAGATGTCCATCTCATGCGTTTAAAAACTAATTTATAAAAAAAATATTATGTAAACACAATAAGGTTAGTTTTCTGTCTGGAGTATTTTTTTAATACATTTTTACTTCCTTTATATTAACTCGTGGCGTCTGCTTGCTTGCCGTCAACAAAAATTTTGGATCGATTTTTGACCCTTTTCCCATGATCCAATCGAGCTGAAACTTGGCAAGTAGATTCGTGGCGACGATCAAGAAGATCTACCAAATTTTCGTTAAAATAAATTAATAATTATAGTATAATTTCGGATTTTTAGAAATTTAATTGGTTTTTTGAAATTGGAATCATTAGAAAAGTTTGATTACGGCGGCCCGATAACGTCGCGGAATATTTTCTAAATTTGAATTATTCCGTCGGTATGCATAATAGGTCGAATGTCGAAAATCTAAATTGACTGACAAATGTTTTTAGAATTTAATCTTCAAAGCATGAAGTGTCTTATCAAAGCTCAAAACATCTGACATTTTAGAAATATATTAAATTACTCTAAGTTTAGTGTTATGTTATATGTTTTAATTCGTCGTTGTTATATTAGGTCCTTACATATGAAATTGGCGTTTAGTATGGGAGGAACATAAAGCCGATTTTTTTTTATTATAATATATTTATTTAATCAAAGTATGTACCATTGCTATCTATGCACTTTTGCCATCTCATAGGTAGTTCATCGATCCCTTTACTAAAAAAACCATTCGGACGGGAATCAATAAAATCTTTGAAGGCGGTTTGGACTGCCCCATCGGAGTTGAATTTTTTCCTTTGCAAGAAGTTATCCAAATTTCGAAAAAAATGGTAATCTGTTGGGGCAAGGTCCGGAGAGTACGGTGGATGTCTTAGACATTCCAATTGAAGCTCCTCTAATTTGGTAGCCGTCTGTTGTGCAGTGTGTGGTCTAGCGTTATCGTGAAGCAGCAGTGGCCTGGAGCGATTAACCAGCCTCGGTTGTTTAGCAGCTAGCTTTTCCATCATGGTTTGCAGTTGATGACAATAGACATCTGCCGTAATCGTCTGGCCAGATTTAAGAAAGCTGTAGTGAACGACACCAGCACTAGTCCACCAAACGCTCACAAGTAACTTTTTTGGAGTCAATTTTCGCTTGGAGCATGGTTTGGCTGGTTCGGCAGGGTTCAGCCATTGCGATGAGCGCTTCCGATTATCGTATAGGATCCACTTTTCATCACAGGTAATGATTCGATTTAAAATCCCTTCATTATTGTGCCGGTTGAGTAATGCAACGCAGCAGTCAACGCGCGTTTGTTGATTTGCTTCACTCAATTCGTGAGTACCCACCTTTCAAGCTTTTTCACCTTACCAATTCGCTTCAAGTGGATTAAAACAGTTTTATCACTAACACCGCAGCCTGCAGCTAACTCGGATGTGGTTTGCGATGGATCCGCTTCCACAATAGCCTTCAATTCTTCATTATCAACTTTGGTCTCCGGCCGGCCACGGGGCTTGTTCTGCAGGTCGAAATTTCCAGAACGAAAACGTTGGAACCAAAAACGCACTGTGTTTTCTTTTGCGGCACCGTCGCCATACACATCATTAATCCTTCGAGCCGTTTCTGCAGCACTGGTGCCACGGTGGAACTCGTACTCGTAAATAACGCGATATTTCAAGTTTCTCATTTTGTAAACTGAGTGACGCAAAGAAAAAAACAATTGAGGAAAAAACAAATGAATTATAATTTTCAAAACACAAATACATGAGTAAATAGCTGTATAAATTTGGATTTGGAATTCCTAACCAAAGAGAAGATATTTGAGATCAAATTTGCTAGTACGGCAAAACGCCAATTTCATATGTAAGGACCTAATGTTTTACAAAGAAAGGGAGTATAATAAAAACTTGGTTTTTATGGGTTACTTTTTTTACCTTTTATAAATGGATTTGTATTATTTTAGGTTCTTAAAGAGGGGGGGAGGGGTTAAGATTATATTTTGTAAAGGGCGCCATAGTAAAATAATGTTGGAAACTGTTGTTCTATTTATTTGTAATATTTAACAGGTGGATGGAATTGTAAAATTAGCCTCACCATGTTGCCCTCAAACACGTGGTCCATGATCTCGTGCCTGGGGAGTCCGGTCCCGTCGATGAGCAGCTGGAAAGTGAACTCCAGACGGGGGTCCATCTCCCCTCTTCTTGCCTTCCGCTCGCATTCCTCGCGTCTTTTCTGGAAACCAAAATATAAATTGATCCCTCCGCTCAATAAATGGTGTGTATTGTGGTGGTTCAGACCCGTCGCGTCTCTAGACGCACGCATCGAGCCGACAACACCAATCAGAGGCTCGATAGATAGTAGTAAATACTGATTGTAAATTTAATTAATTCTGGGGGTTGGATTGGTATTTGTGTAATGGTGTAAGGAGGCATATTTTAGTTTTTGTTATATTAAAATATATTATATTTATATCTGTATATTTGCGTACCGATCACGAATAGATTTTCTGTTTTTTTCCGTTCTGAGACCAAAACTAATTTTCTAAAACAAATATGTTTTCGATTTGTTAAAGAAATCATGGACTAGAGAAGAATGGCTCGTAATAGGGATTAATGGAAAATGATTGATTAATTTGACCAATTTGACAAAAGCTAGAGAAAATCAGAACTCGTAGACTCTATCTATGAATAAAAAAGCGTTTTTCTGTTGTTATATTACAAATAACAAAGATTAGTCACTATATCGCCCAGCATTCATCTTGACGATTTCGCGTGAAAGAACACACGTAAGAACACATCGCAGATCAGTTGTACCAGATAATATAGCGGTATTATATTATCTACATTCATTCTATATTTTTCGTCAATTGTCTGTCATCGAGGAATCTTGTAATCAATATTTGAACCACCAACAATCCCTCTGATTTCTAATTCGACAGAGAGACGTACTTCTGATAACAGTACAATAATCATTCATTCATTTTAAAAAATCAGTTTTATTGTTCAAAAAATTTTTTTAATTGAGTTATTTTATCTTTAATTAAAATTGTATTTAAAATGTTTGTATTACTTTAAAAATTATGTTTTAAATGCCATATGACGAAATTTTCGCAATTTTTATAGGTACCAATTTGAAGATTAGGTGTTATAGGTAGGTGAATTTTTAAACAAATTCCGCCGTTCAAAATGCGTCGTTTGTTTATTATATAAATTATTAACTTCAAATATTTAAGGAAAAAAATTTAAATTATTTTCAAACAGATCTCATTTGACAAAAAAATCTTTTTTATTTGTTGTGCTACATTATAGACATTACATAATTTAAGAAGAAATTAAATAACTTTTTTATTTCGCTCAAACTCTGGCGTAACGGAGAGGGACCTTTGTAGGACAGCACATAACTCGGCCATTTGGAATTTTTTCTAAATAATTTGTGAATATTAAATATCAAACAATGTATAGCGTTAACAAAGGTAATAACATGAATTTTGTATGTACAATAGTTACGTTAGTACATTATGTGCAATACAAAAACAAAAAAAAATTGAAAGTGTTTTCTGATGCCTCAAGGAGGTGGAACCCCTTAAAATGATTATATATATTATTATTTTTTACGCTTCAACAGGCCAAAAGGCCCAATTACAAAAGCGAAACACATCACAAAATACCCAGGCTTGACGAAATCACATAGATTAATTGTGACCTGACCGGGAATCGAATTCGTAACCCTCGATATGAGAAGCCAGTGTGATGCCCGCTGGGCTACGGGGCATTTACCATTATGCCTTTTCTATACATTATACATATCTACAGTTCTACTGCCATTTGCCATTATGCCTTTTCTATACATTATATAAACATACATACATGTCCACGTTCTACTGCCATTTGCCATTATGCCTTTACATAAAAGTTATACATAAATACATGTCCCAGTTCTAGTGCCACTTGCCATTATGCCTTTTTATTATATTTTTTTGCTTTTCCTTTTGCTTTTTCTATACATTATACATACGTACATGTCCCAGTTCTACTGCCATTTGCCATTATGCCATTTCATATAAATTATACATACGTACATGTCCCAGCCACAACTCTCTTAAATAGAATAATACGCTTGATGCTGCCTCCGAACTGAGATACAAAATAGTGGAAAGTTAGCAACTTTGTGAAATTGTAAAAAGCCAAATAATTTCACGATAAGTATTTTCAGTGCAAACTTATTTTACTTAAATACTAGACTCTGTACTATAACCGAACTATGTATTCATAAACGGACCAGCCTGCACCTGGTTTTACGAATATACCTACATTGTTAATTATTTTTTTCAAATTTCTTTTAGGTTTTAGGTTCGTAGGCGGGAACAATGTTAAATATTTGTTCTTGGAACAAGAAAAGATTCTCGCAGATAAAAAGCAGGTACTAAAGGATCACAATGGATATCATTGATATATTGGTAGAAATAGATTAAGCGGTATAGTAACAATACGGTAACGTAAAGTATTGTAGATTCCAAGGAATTGGAAAATAAACGTAGTAAATATAAAATGAACACTAAGGAACGTGCCTTAGAGATAGCTGAAAGACGTAATGTACAAATCAATTTATATAATATTATATATTAGTAATATCTCAATGTGAAATGTGGATAAATTTGATTTCAAAGAATTAATACCAATATACAAATACGCAATATATATTTTTTTATTAAATTTGTATACCTGTGTACCTACCTATAAGAGAATTAGATGTTAATTGTAAAATTGTATAATGTTAAAGCAAAATTGGTCATGTTAACTTATACTGTTTAGGCCAATTCAAGCACACACATACATAGATGTAGAGATTAAATTAATCCGTAAAATGGAATGATTATTTTTTTTAAAAACTAGAGTTTATCGTAGGTGCTCTTTAATTCTTTTTAATGTTATATTACTTATTTGATTTGTTTTATTTCGGTCAGAATCATTTTTATAGTAGAAACATTATTTCGTTGAAGACCAGGTTTTTCACTGGGCCCATAACATATATTTTCTCAATTTGCAATCAATTAAACACCTCTTGTGTATGTCGCGTTTCTCATTTTAACGATGCCAAGTAGACTATATTAATTAATTTTTAAATTACCATCAGCATGTCCATCGGGTCTTCGCTCTCAGATTCCTCGCTGGACTCGGCGGTGTTAAATCCATGGACAAACATTGTGGAATTTTTTCAATTATCGACCTTTTAAATTAATCAGGAACCTGATACAGAGGCAGATTTATGACAGTGACAAACGCATGTTGGGTCTGGTTAATCGTAATCGTAAAATGACACGCTTTAATTCTCGCAATAATTCGTGATGAAGGGTGACGTCACAAGGAGCCAGCCCCGCCGCCGAACAAGGACTGACTGCCTGTTGGATCGGCCCGTGGAGCTCCTGCCGCGGTCGCCGTGTGAAGACAGTCTTCCGTGCCCGAGAAGTGGCCGAAGACACGACGACTGATAGCGCCTTCTGCATGCCGATCTGAGTGCCAGATATTATTACCTGAACGGATCAAAATCTAACTGCGTATTAAATTAATTTCTTTGATAATTATTTGTGGAATGTAAAATTCTAGTAATTTGGATATCCCCGACTTCTTAACGTGCATTTCATTCTACATTCCGTCTAGAAACACCCGTCCATAAACCTTATTTCATTGTAACAAAACCAATACCATTCATCGAAAATACTGTAATGGGTCCGTGGATTTGGGAGACAAATGAAAACACGGGAAATTAACTAGCGATTTATTAATTAGTGATTAATTAATTTTTAAATGGACAAAGTCACTTAACACGAATTAAACATTATTTAAATTTCAATTAACACGAATTAAACTTTATTTCGTAAGCTATCGCTCGTCTATGAACTATTGGGTACCCACCACTTTTCCAGGACCGTTTTATGAGCTTACGCTGACATATCGGTCCTTCTCATGCGTCGCCTGGTTGACAGTTTTTTACTCTAATAGTTATCTCCATGCTGGACCGTGGATAATAAAGTGTTCATAGACGATCGTCTATGAACACTTTATTATAGCTGGGAACACTATTTAAGACTCTTTAGAACATTCTCGTCATCGATTCTCGCACGTAGTAGTAGCATTTATTTATTTCGCCGCTTAGGTAAGAGAACGCTCAATTATTTCGCTCGATATTTGTCGCTCCAAAATTTCACGACTGGGCACCCAACAGTCGCCCATAAAAACGCGCAGCTGTATATGCAAAACGCTGGTTTTTCGAATTTTACTACAATGTTCACATATAATTTCGTTACAATACTATTAATAGACTTTTAATACTTAGGTAGACTAATAATACTAAGGTAAGCAGATTTTGTGTGAATTTGAGGCGCTACCGGTATTTATTCAATGATCATTTCACTGTTAAAATATTCACTTAATTTTTATAATATATATACCTATATATATCTTATTGAATTATATGATTTTATTCATTGTATTTCTTTTTCAGTTTGTCAGTACACTGTCTTATCTAGAAATAAGTTCTATCATATTGTAAAAGGTATGAAACATTTTATTTTTGGTTACTGAAGAAGAAATGCAAAATTTACTAGTAATAAAAAATAAAGCTTCGAGAACAACATTGAAAAGAAATAGGGATACCAAGATCAGTACAATAAATATTAAATGAACTCAATAGAACAAATTTTTTAAAAGAAAATAGAGATGCAAACACGGAGTACCTGTCAATATTCAATATTTTTACTATTTTCAAACCAGGTAGGCTTGCGCTATGAAAAAAGGACTAACTTGCTGGTTGGAATGGAGGTCGAACCACCGACCACCAGGTGATCAATAGGCGAGCGTCATGACCAATAAGATACTCAAACAGCTTCCAAACAGATAATCGTAACCTTTACTTTCTTCGCCCAAAACATAAAGCACGAGAGGTGTCCTTCGATGGATGTGTAGGGGACATTCACGCGCATGTGTTAATGAAATAAAATGCAGTTTTTTAATCCAGCACTTAATTTAATATAGCAGTTTTTGTGAAAATAACATTAATACTGACCTCTACCAAGAGTTCAGAATGAAAAAAACTCAGCTGATGAACTGAACGTGTGTAAATATACGTTATTTTTACTTCTCTTGTATATTTTTGTACTTACATATTATTTCCACTTGCTACTTTTATTGTGTTTCCATTGTGATTTTATTCATATTTGCTTTTATTCTTTTTTCTATTCCACAAAATTATGCTTATTTACTGCTTTTATACTTTTTTGTTTTTACTGAATATGTTTTTTCCGATGCCTTATATGGTTACTTATATTTTCACAAACTAATTAATATTTTTTATGCTACCACTTTTTTAATTGAAATTTAATTTATTTTCCTTTTCTTTTTTTTCTTTTTTACTTGCATAATATAATTAAGTATGACTATTCTCACTTTTAAATGATAATTACTACGTTGAATTAAATAAAAACTACCTATCTTACAACAGGTATTTATATATACCTAGCAATATAGGTAGTAGCTGAGAGGCATTTTACATACTGACTTATGCTTGGGTTTATTGAGTAATGTGTATGTATGTATTAAGCATGTTATAATCATGTGACCAATAAACGCCGATTTATCGGCACTCAAACTGAAAATACATTCGTGCGTACATTCTCGGCCAGCCGAATAATCGGGTATCTATTATATTTTTATTTTCTCTATAACAGTGTACACTAACATTTCAACGACAACATTTATGACTAAAAATTATAAAAATTGCTTCAATCTGCAGCAGACGTTGGGATAGATTCTGAACTACCCGGACTCCCTGAACGGGCGAAGACTTGGAGCGAAGATAATGATAGGGGTTGCATGTTTAAAAGGACTGAAATAGTTCTGTCATACGTCGCCCATACCACTGTGAAGGTTATTAAGGCAGCGGCGAATAATTTAATGAAAAACGTCTGCTTTGTTGTGTAAGTTAGTGGCAGCGCCGGAGATACATTTCATTTCACAGGGTCACCCGAGGGTGACTACCACTTTCTCGTCATGTAAGTATATTTTCCTCAAATAAAATTCTCGCGGTAGAAGTTATTCTTAATTAAAATCTTTGAGTAACAATTACCAGAAGACTTAATTTAGTAAATGGATTTTTATGGCGGTAGCCTCTAAAGCGTTGGAATTCTCCACTTTACGTAATAGGGAAGTCATCGAAAATAGTTTTTTAAATTGCTCTCAATTTTACAAAAAAAAAAACGATTTTTTCTTTATCGGATATGCTACATTATATTATAAGGGAGAAAAAAATGAGAAATACATTTAAATTATTTTGTTTTTATACTTAATATAATTAATTCGTTAAAAAATTGTAGGGGTAAAATTCAGGTAAATATTCTTATACGACTTTTTGGCGTGGTGCAGACGTGGGGGCGTTGCTCAGATGTGCTCAGAGTGCTTTGCTTAGTGCCTGAGAGGCTCTGGGATCGATACCTTAAAAAAATTTAAGGGGCCTGTAGTAACATAAAGTTTGGAAATCGCTGGAATAAGGTAGGTATCTAGCATCACAATTATGTTAAATATATACACAAAAATAGAAATCACACAATATTATATTAAAATTAAAAAATGATAACTTTGTTTATTTTCACTATTTATTTATAAAGCTTAGAACGTTTTCAATGCGAACGCATCATCTCCAGTTATATTACTAATACTAAACTTAAGGCCAAAGGACGGCGTGAGGGGGGAGATGGGAATTAGAGTCGGGTGGGTATAGGTCACACAGGTGGGAGTGTGACCCATACCCACCCCAGTTTACTATTAGTAAAATTACTGAAGATGATGCATTAGTATCGAAAACGTTCTAATCTTTATAAATAAATAGAGAAAGTAAACAAAATTATCATTATTTGATTATAATTTATTTAAAATGCCTTTCACAAAGTTACACAAGAAAACTTCAATTTCAACCATAAAAGAACTTATATTATCAAATAACTTCTAAATGTTTATGTTACAGTTGTACCTAAAATTTCACATCTTGTAACAATAATTATTAATTTTGTTTACGATGTTTACAATAATTCACGATAAATACTAACCAAATTATTATATTTATACAGAATGAAAAGAGATTACAAGACAGAATATTCGCATGAGAATGGGAAAAATTAAATAAAAGAATTAAAAATAAAAATAAAATAATTAATCACAAAAATAAAAATAATTCTAAGGTATTTTAAATTCCTTTTATCTAGTAGATAATTTGAAAAATATTTATTTTCCCACAAACGCAGAACAGAGAATATAAAAACTACTAAACTATTGGTGGCGAAACGGCGAAATATTGTCTAAGAAACGTCATTCTTTGACATACAACAAGCGGGAAGGGGGGCGCAAGACGACGAATATCAAAGACATGGCGTGCACACGGGAACTACTAAAGTCGAGAGTTGTCTCCAAAGATATAGAAGCAAAATCCACATCTCAGAGATTACGAGTATCTCGAGTCGAATAAGCCTCTAATGAAAATATACTCGAACAACTTCCGCGTTACTCGTTTTGTCTTGAACAATTTAAAATTAAAATAGGCCTCGTGTATTTATGTATGTTACTTATTTAGCGTACATAACAAAACCACATGTTTTGTTCTATACCTTGCGTTGGACAGAATGCGTGCTCGCATATTATATTCGCATATTCCTACTCAAGTTATACAACACAAACTAGATTTTCCAGCACTGATAGTTCTCCATCAATGGATAAAAAATCTTGCTTGTATTAAAATGAAATACCACGCACATAATTCAACCACCATAATAACTAACACATTGTGATTCTGATCACAATTATATCAAATAGAAAATAAACAACAATAATAGCGCCTAGAGCGTATGCAACATTTATAACACCATTTTCAGATGACTTGATATTACTTATAAGCATTGCTATTGGTTAAAATTGAGTAAAAAAACCGCCATCAGACGGTAAATCGTGACTTCATTGTGTGAAAATATTCCGTTGCATGATACACGCGCATTCTGTTGCGTCCTAAAATTTCACTCTCGACAACATCCAAGAAGAATAACTTGAAAATTTTGAATATGAATTTTTATCAGATGTCGCAAAAATATTTAAATATTGCGCTGTGTTACCCTGTATAATATTAATTTTATTAGTTAAAGCACTTGGTACCACCATCCAATTATTAGTCATTCTGATTGCCGTTAGCCTGGACAGGTTAATTGGCTATCCAATAATGAAAATGGCATCAAAACACGTCGAATCTCGTGAGAAGCTCGCTTTAAAAATGATTGGAATTATTTTTTTAGACTATTAAAGGATATGCAGATCCTCCGACGATTAACGTTGAATGTTCTTATAAAGTATTTTTTAATGAATCTATTTAGCAAAGGGGAAGTCATTATGGGAATTTTGGGTACGCTAAATCAAATCTAGCGAAAAATAATTTTAAAAATGGGTGCGTGTACTTATAAACGGGCATTAGAAGCTATCCTTCTTTGGCGTACAAAAAAACATGTGCTGTGCTTTATCGCGGGTTGAAACATAGCTGGACAGAATGCGCATGCTAGAATTTCCATCAATCATGAATCTCCACTAGCGAAAAAATTAACTAAAATACACATTAAATAAGGCACCCACGTACCAAATTGCATTTTACTTGTATAAAAAAGAGAAAATGATACAGTAAACAGCTAATTCAATCGCCATAATTACGTACAAGAGTTTGGTAACAATTATATTATGAAAAATACATCGGCAAATAGAAAATAAAGAACAATACAGCGCCTGTTGCGTATGCAATTTCCATTACACCATTTTTGAAGCACTCGTGAGAATTGCTATTGGGAAAATATCACTGGAAAAATCGCCATCTTAGCTTTTGATCGATGGGTCGTAACTTCACGGTGTGAAAATATTCCGTTACATGATGCACGAACTTTCGTTGCATCCTAAAAACACTGTCAACGCACAAAAAGAAAAAATGACTGGTATTTCGAGCAAAATTATAACTTTTTCTCATATTATCTTCTCTTTTCGTATGTAAAAGTATAAAAACAAAAATGTATTCATTAAGTTGCAAATACTTTAAAAACATATATTTTTCCATAAGGATACTGACTAAATTAATTTATAAATGAGCAAACCGACGACGTTTAAAAACTGAAGAAAATTGGTCCGATTTGTGGACTTGTACAACTTTTTTTTGGACATGACACATTTTTTAAAATATTATCTACGATTTAAACGGTTATCTTTAATTAATAATAATTTATTTTTTTTAATTAGTTTTCTAACGCTTTATGTTTTAAAAGAGAGTTTTTTAATGTTTTTAAATGTGAAATTATCGACTTATTTTACACAGTTGACAATTTTTATTTTATTTTATGCAAATAAAACACATAGGGTTACAAGTATGGACAAAAATAATATAGTTGTATGTATGTATAATGTACGGCATGATAAATAACAATCCAGGCATGTTAAATTAATAAAAAAAAGGAAAAAAATAACATGAAAATAAAAAGATAACGTCTGGTTACTGTGTCTCAGAATATTTAGTATATACTTGGTTCTTGAATATTGTTAACGAAACTGCAAATATATGCATGTATATGGGCGAACATGTCATTGTAGGTTCGGAACATCAAAAACTTATGCACAATTCCATAATTTTGTTATTTTTAATAAAGACACAAAGTTTTTTGTCTAAAATTAAAATTAAAATCTTCAATTAAAATTTTAAAATGTTTGGACATATAACATATTTTTTTCATATAACAATTTAAACGATTACTTTTAATTAATAAAATAAATTTTTAGATCAGTTAGTTTTCTTTCAATTTATGTTTTGCCATACTTTTTACATAGTTGACAACATTTTAACTTTATTTTAAAATATATGAAAAACTTATGGAGAATTCCTTAATTTAGGTATTTAATTAAGACACAGCATAATTTGTCTTAAATACGCTTTGTCAGTAGGTACTTGCGACTACCCAGCTAGAGCGCTCTTCATACTTTATATTAAAATCTCCCACGCTTACTTCTATAAAACAAAATTATTCTTTAACTTTTCTCAAAAACAAATTTTGCACTTCTCTTTTCGAATATAACAAAAAGCATCAAGATACTAAAATGTTACACAAAATTTTCTCGAATGTTTAAATCAATTTAATAGAAGTGCGTAAACTCATTTTCATTTTCAACACGAGTCACACTGAATAGCGTAACGACGTAATATCATGTTGAAACACGCACCTACCAATAGACTGTTACTTACATTATGTTCGACATTAATGTAACATCGAATAATAAATATCAGCCGATAGAAACGATATTTATTTTGCCTGGGCTTTATCGGATTTCTAGAATCGTTTAATCAAGTCTCAAAAATTATCAGGAAGACCAAAACTATTACAAAATGGAGCGACAATTTCTTCAATAACACATATATTTTGTATAACAAAATCAAGTTCTGGAATAAATGGCTAGTAATAGTGTTCAATGGAGGAAAATTCTTGAGAATGCCAAGACCCACCGGGAGTGGAACCAAAAGTGATGAGAATGATGTGATGTTTTATAAGATAATCACAGTTACTGTTATTTTTTGCGAACTATGTTGGTTAATGTTTTGGACACTATACATTTTTAAACATAATTTTAGATTTTTAGATAGGAGAATTTTTAAACTTAGGTATATACCGCAAGGTAGTGTACTGAGATCTTTACTATTATGAGATATTTATTATCTATGAAAATGGTATGTTAAATTTACCTATTGACGGTGAAATTTTATCTTATGCTAATAATACAGCTCTAGTTTTTGACTGTAGTACCTAATTGGAATGATGTTATAGCTGCAGAAAATCGGAGTATAAATATTGTAAAACAATGGTTCGATGAAAACTGACTATCACTAAATACGGAAAAAAACTCACTATATTACTTTCACATTAAATGAAATAAAAAGTCGCCCAACAACATATTAATAAAATTCATTCTAATAAATGTCCCATTAAAAATAATAATAATACATGTAAAAACGACTGTTCAGTATTAAGTTAAAAAAATAGAATTAAATATTTATGAATAATAGTTGACTCTAATATTAAATGGAAAATATAAATCGATAAAACTGTAGAAAGAATAAGAAAACTCATATATGTATGTATTTATTAAAATAATAAATACTTTGGAAATAAAATTGTTAAAACACTATATTATGCTTTAGTCCAGTCAGTTTTAAAATATGTTGTTATTTTATTTTACAATATGGGGTAGTGCATTCAAAACTGCATTGAAATCTTTAGAAGTTGCCAAAAAATTGATTATAAAGATCATTCTTAAAAACCTGACGATATCCGAATATAGATCTTTTTAATAAATTACAAGACCCCACATTACAAAATATTTACAAACAAAATTGCATTTTTCTACATTATAAAAATTTTCACAGTAATAACGAACTGACCCAAATATTATCAAATAGCAGAAATATAACACTTGGTAAATTGCATATCCCTGTAATACATACCACAACCGCTCAGCATCATTATACATTTATAGGTGTGAAGTGATTTAACGAATTGCTTATTAAAATGAGGATTGAAAAAAATTATGAGGCCTTTTAGAAAAATATTAAAAGATACAGTAATATAATAGTTAATTATTTTAAAAGTAAATATATGTAATATATTTACTTATTACTTAATTGTGTTTACATTTTATTATATAATTCTTTAGAATATTTCTTTAATAATAGATAGTTTTAAATTTATATTGCACACTGTTATTATCTTTGCTTCCATCATTTTTCTCTTTACTATATTCATTTTTATTTTTTTTGCTATTAATTAGTTTATTTTACTGTTGACTCACATAATTGCATTATGATTATCGCATATTAGTTACTTTTTTCTTCTTTTATATAGATACATAGTATGTAGGTACTACTTACTAATTAATATATTTAAAATATAATGATACTCCTCTCCTACTCACGTAGAAGAGAAATACAATTGTAAAAACTGTCACTATCTTTACTGTAAAAAAAATGTATTTATCTATGAAATAAAATAATATATATATATATATATATATATTTTTTTTTTTAATAAAAATTATTGACAAATACGATTCATTTTAAAATAATTAATATACTGTAAGTGCTAAAAAGTACGAATAACTATTAAAGAGGTACTAAAGTTATTGAAATTGTTTTCATAATTTTGAAAATCTTATCAGGCATGCGCAGTCAATACATTATAGTATGGGTTGGACGTAATCTAGACGTAAAAACTTATACCTAAATAAAGTAAATAAAGTAAAAGCTTCTTCTTCAAAACAGCAAGATAATTTTGTGGTGACATTATTAATATAATTAATAAAATAAACTTAGTTTTCACCACTCTTGTATTGAAAAATATCAATATGTTTCAGAGCCCATGGTCCCTTTGTCAGGATACAGATGTATCCTTGACGAAGGTCTAAGGCATAAGTTAAGTACAGCTTATTCAAAGTACTAATATTTAATGTCATTTAAAAAAAATATTGTCTATAAAGATTGTAATAAATTTTGGAAGGCTGTACAAATTAATTTTAAAAATAATAATTCACTGTAACTCGAAAATTGCGTCATAGTTTAATATTTTATTTTACTTTTATCGTACTTTAACTTTAATCACAGAAGATAGATGTCGCACTTTCACAATCTTATTTTTTGGTTTTAATCGGCTCTATTTATGCACGTATTTTTATTTCGATTTTTTTTATTTTACATGTGTCGTGCAATATTAATCAATTACTCACTTTTTGTTGCAAAAATTTCGCGACACACATCATCTTGTCGTTCATGGCTTTCGTTGGCGGGACTCGCTAAATGGTACTGGCCACAGCCATTTCGATGTCGAATATTTTGGTGTTTTTTGATGGCAACCAGCGCCGCGGTGACAACCCGTGATATGCGACGCGACGTTTCCACGTGAGCTCGCACCTTCGCTGCGGTACTGCAAAAACTCGACTTCAAACATTTGGTAATGGGCCAGTTTGGTGCGTGGCGTTTTCTAGCCTCAATATCTTATCTAATAGACTAAGAGCCAGCGACCGCCAGATTTACGCTATAATATCAAACCTGAATTTTTTTTATTAGCTAAGAAGATTTGGATATTATGACATTTGAGTTCGGGGAATTTCGGCAGATAACAGGTAATGCAGGTACAAAAAAAATTAGTAACTTAAGCGTAAAAATAACAAACCTTTTAATGTGATTAACGGGACAGTATTATATACTCAAATTTATCTTTAACTGCTTTTTGTAGGCTTTTTGTAGGCTTTTTTAGTCTGCAATAATAATAATAATACACTAACTTTTTTCTCGATAAGCCATAAAATCAAATATACTGCACAAAATCAGAAAGAAAAAACTCAATTTAAAATATTTTCAGTTTGTTTAAATTTGACATCAATATATATTCTGAATGAAAAGACTGGTCTGAAAAGGAGTTTAAAAAATATTCTTGAAAAGGAGTTTAAAGAATCTCATTACACATGTATAGTGTATATTGCTAAAAAATTCCAATCATAAAAAAAAATATCTCATTTGTGGTCATTTAAGGGGAATGAAAAAGTTTCGGATGCCGGTCGCGCTGAGGATTATTACAACACATATATGGAACATGTCGTAAAATTGAAATTCATACAACTTCCAAAAATTTGATAGACATGGTATTCTATCGTGTGTGGAAATGTTGAACGTTACATTGTGTAAAGTAAGCCAGCCGTACGAGAGGTCGTAAGCCCCATGAACACCGAAAGATTCCCATACCTACTTTCCTAAAAAAAATATAATTTCGTCTCTGTGAGACATCTATAATATTAATATATATATATATTGAACTCAATTTAAATTTAATCCAATAGGTGTAATTTTGGAAAATCGAGGATTCAAGATAGACTGATTATAATATCGACGATCTTTCAGAGAAGCTCCTCTACTTTTCAGGCCGCAGAGAAAACAGTATCCTGCAGAAAATGTTGCCGTCTCGTGAGGACATTGGACGTAAGGGTGGCTGGAGGGGGTGGCGATCTCGACCAGTCGCAACAGCTCTTGGAGTTGCGGGAGAATCGTCGGACAACAATGTGTCAGCCGAGAGTAATGATACTCTTCTATAATGAGGGATGCGAATGAGACGGATTTTTGAAGTTCTTTAGGCGCGTTGAAGGTGAAATTTTATCACGGCATTATATTATTTATATAGGCGCGGTATTTTTCACACCATGAAGTTACGATTCACCAATCAATAGCTAAGATGGCAGTTTTCGTTGTTGACAAAGTAAACGATGTAGATAACATCGAGTTGTTGAAAATGGTGTTATGAAAGTTTCACATGGTCCGGGCACTCTTATTAACACAATTCTGTTATGAAAATTGCATATGCTCCGGGCGCGGTTATTATGTTTAATTTATATTTACTGATGTATTTTTCATAATAAAATTGTGATCAAATTTATAATGAATTATTAAGATGACTGAATTATATGTTTACTGTTTCTTTTTTTTTCATTTTATACAAGCAAAATGCAATTCGGTACATGGGTATTGTGTTTAACGCGCATTTTAGTTTTTCCGTTGATGGAGAGCTGTCATCGATGGAAATTGTAGTTTGTATTGTATACCTTGAGTTGCAATGCAACTTTGTTTCAATGCAACAATGCAAAAAAGTGTTGTTGCAATGTAACGAAACAACATAGCATGTAAATTTTTAAATAAATAAATGGATAAAATTAGTAACCAGAAGATTGTATGTAAAATGATTAAATGCAAGGATGGTTTTAATTTTTTGAACACTGACTTTATTTATTGCAAAGAACTCCATTATTTTAAATATAAAAATTAAAAAAACACAATGTTTTTTATGAGAGTTCAATATTTTATTAGTCTCTTACAGGACTATCGTTTCGGCTGTTTAAGCCATTATCAACTGATAAAAATAGCTATTATTCTTGAATTTATATACAAATAAAACAAAAAAAGGATACAGTTAATAGCTTTATAAATACATACAATAGTTGGGTGTTGTATTTATAAAGCTATTAACTGTATCCTCTGTATTATTATTAAGGTTTTTCCAAAATATTTGTATATAAACTCAAGAATAATAGCTATGTTTATCAGTTGATAATGGCCTAAACAGCCGAAACGATCGTCCTGTAAGAGACTAATAAAATATTGAACTCTCATAAAAAACATTGTGTTTTTTTAATTTTTATATTTGCAAGGATGGTATTTACTTATTTGTTCACGCCCATTATAGGCTTTTTTTACATGTAAATTTTTTGTAATATACAATTCATATGTATGCTTCATATTTCTGAGATATGTAACATGTTTTTCTTAGAAAAATAAATTATATGCAGGGGTAGTACAATACATGTGTCTTACGTGATTTTATGTGAATGAAACGTGTTTTTAAAACAAAATATTCTATGCAGAATTGGTACGATATTCCTTTCTGAGACAGGTAACGTACTTAGAAAAATATATTCTATGCAGGGGTGGTGTGGTACACGAGTCTAAGTTATGTAACGTGTTTTTTTCTTAAAAAAATATTCTATGCAGCAATGGTAGAATACATTTGTCTGAAATATGTGAAGTGTTTTTTTTTTCTAAAAAACCATAGGAAGAATTTCGCCAGCTGGCGATAATAAAGTTCAAAACAGATTTGTATTAAATAATTTCATGGTGTTGAAACTTCCGTCGCATGTTGCGCGCGCATTCCGTTGCGTAACTCAAACTTCCCCTCTAACCTAAATAAGTACAACTTCAACTTAACTTTTCGTCAAAAAAATATTTGGACCAATTTTCATGGTCTGTTATTTTATTTGAGTTGAAACAGTTAGTCATGTCTCGTGCGACTTTTTACACATACATGAATATCGAGAGCACTACGTCGCGATATCATTTTGCCATAACAAATGTATTTCCCGGTAAGTTTATACCACAAACGTACAACCTATTTAATGCCCCCTGACTCGAAGGTTAGACAAAGCCATCTATCTACCTTCGTTACATAATAGAATAAGGAACGGAATGAGCGGTTAACCTGCACCTTACGGAGTGCGTAATCTAATCTAAAAATATATTAGTTACATTGCATTAAAACCAATAATATTCATTGCTACTACTCAACTATTAATAGACTTAACGAGCATGCACAATTAGCAGATATTCTTTGTGTGAATTTGCGCCGCTACTGATATCAGTTCAATTTCATTTCACTTTTATTAATATATTCGCTTAATTTGCATTATTTAGCGGTCTTATAGCTAGTAGCGAAAACCTTGGTGGCGTATTCTTCATTCATTTTTTAATAAAAAAATATTTTATAAATAAAATAATTAAAACATTGTTTTAACCACACTTAAAATTGTCACAAAAACAACATGTCAACAGGACAATGAATGTGAAGAAGGGAGAATAAAGAAAAAGAAAGTGTCGCTGCCGAAACATGTTGAATTTATATAACAAAATTTAAGTGTGGTTAAAATAAAGTTTTAATTATTTTATTTATAAAATGGTGCCACAAATTGAATTTGAATTTGAATTTGCCACAAACTGAAAAATTTGAAGTAAAAATAAGTATTCCTATAAATATTCTACTATACTGTGTTATCTAGTAATAAGTTATATTATATTGTAAACGTTGTTTACCGTTGTAATAAATAAATATAATTAAATAATTTTTAACATTTTTTTCCCAGAATTTAGTGTCAATCCAAATTAAATTAAATTGAATTTTAAAATTATCAGTATAAATAAATAGATAGATTGCAACCCTTGGGTTGCTGTTTCTTGGGCCTGAGTATCGCTGTGATATCCACTCATCGATAGCGAGTACATATAATAAATAGCCCAGTAAAGGTAGGCAAAAGAGGGTCACTTCGGAAAAATTCCAATCAACCTGAATTTTCACATACTCCTTATTTTGAGGTTATAAATAATCCGAAAAATCCCCATCGATATATTGCGTTTATCAAAACGTCGCTGTATATATAATTAATCCTATGTGACATTTTAATACATTCTGAGGTAAACGAAAAACCTGTTTTAAAAAATAATTGCACAGACTAGATTTATAAAAAATATTTTAAATAATTACTAGGCAGAATTTCCAGATGAACGGCAATGTTTTTTTAGTATGAACGGCACATAGTATTTATTTTACGAGTATGTACAGCGACAAAAAGTTATGAAAAAGGTCATGAAAATTAGATACTCGCGGATATCTAGCTTCATATTTTTCTGAAGGCAACATTACTTATGAGAGAAATGTAGATTGAATAATTATTTATATAAAAGATTGAAATCTTCTGTGTATAGTTTTCTGGGATATTCTGCCGTGTATATGTGACCTCTCTGGCCAACGTTTCGGATCCTATTGCAGGGTCCATCATCAGGACTAATGTGGACTATAATGGACCCTGCAATGGGAGCCAAAACGTTGGCCAGAGAGGTCACATATACACGGCAGAATATCCCAGAAAACTATACACAGAAGATTCCGAACGGCCGTGAAAACCTAAGGACAAGATTGAAATATTTTTTACTTACGAGGTTACTTTACTTTTTACTAAAAACGATTTTAAAAAACCTCCTAATCATTAATTAAGTTGCCTTCTGAGATAATCGATATCCTTAACTTAAAATATTTTTGCAATGCTTAAGTTTTCTTCTAATACTTATGCGGATATCGGACATTGGCGATCATGTAAGCCAAATAGTTAGACTGGTAGACATTTGATTTTATGAATTAAATATCTTTCAGATTTTAAAAAAAGGTGGAAATAATGTTTATTAAATTACGGAAACTATATTATACATGTCATGATATCATATCTATTTAATTCAGTACCTGTAAATGTCAAATATAGATACAATTAAGATAAATAATAATATAAAAAGCTTAGTCTCACAGAGACGAAGCTATTTATATATAATATATGATATTTATATATAATATACGAAGCTATTTATATAATATATGAGAAATGTTGGACCTGTATGAGCAGTTGTCTCTGTGAGATTTCTAGAAATTTATCTTAATTAATTAATCATCTCTCTGGGGACAAAATCCAGTAACTGTGTTCTTAGTTTTATAAAATATTGTCAAATAAACATGTTCAAAAATTAAAACAGCATTTCACATACCGGTATGTGAGTAAAGAAATTGGCAATTGTAACAATTAAATGCGTCATATTTATGTAAAAATACTTCGTTTAGGAAATGAACTAAACCAAATATAATTATCAACAATGAACCGATAGAATCACACAATATAAGTACTTGTGTACATGTACTTACCTACATTTTGTATAATACAAGAACATGCACCCAAGTACTTACAGAATAGGATCCATCTCAAGAAGTAAGAACTCGAATAGAAATGGCAAGAAGTGCGTTTTTCAGAATAAGCCCTTTATTACCCAACCGTTACCTAAGCTTGCAACTATTAATGCGTATGGTTCGACGTTATATATTAGGCATTCTCATATGTCGGGTGGAGGCACAGGTACTCAACCAATAATTAATCCTTAAAAAGTCGAGGCCTTTGAGATGTAGCGCTGTAGACGCGTACTGAAAGTTTCCTGGATATATACAATTGTAGACTTGTAGTCCCCCAGCCAATGGAAAAAGGCTAAGAAGCGCTGCGGACCATCAAGGTAAGGAAGCTCGAATATTATGAGAGGACCAAAGTACAGTCTTAGCCAAGTCATCATCCAGGAGAAAATAAGTAGAAAAAAAGCGTACGAAGACGCTGCATCTTATGACTGGTACCAACGTAACTCAACTGAGTTGTTCCGTAAGACGGTAAATAGAGTCATGATCGCCGATATGATCGCCGACCTCCGATAGATGGCACTACACGAAGAAGATGAAATTACAGTGAAATTGGAAATAATTTATGCATAATTGAAGAAGGCTCACGTACATAGATTAAATAGACTTTTAAGCTCAGCTGGGAGAACATTCTATCGGCAATCGAAAGAAGGAATTTCCAAATTACTCAACTGTTTATTTATTTATTTAAGCAATACACGACTGTAAAGCCTTTAAAAGTACATAAAACTAATAAACCCTTGTATAATTGTACATATATTTTAAGGTCATCAGAAAATAATAAACATTCTACAACACTGATCACCAGTTTAACATAATTTATAAACAGTAAATATAATATAGGCCCTAGGTGATTACCCTGGAGTATACCGCAATTAGAAACAAATTGACCGACTGCTTTTAGGTTTTCACGGCCACTCAGAATCTTCTGTTTGTGTCTTCTGGGGTATTATGCTGTGTTAGTACGACCGACGTTTCACGGTATTGCTACGTAACACATAAACACAGAACACGGTATTGCTAGCCAATACATAACACATACTGACAGGTATTGCTAGCCAATACTTAACCACAACACCAACACTCACAATAACACATCAGCCCTGATGATGGACCCTGGAATGGGATCCGAAACGTCGGCCAGAAAGGTCGTAGTAACACGGCATAATACCCCAGAAGACACAAACCAGAAGAAATTGACCGACATCTGAAAATAAACAACAACAAGGATGCCGCTTGCTGCTCACCTCACTTACCATTTTAAACATCATCCGGTTTATCTGTCGGCCGCGTCGACTTCGAATTACGAGTACTTCAATGACTAACTAGGTCTAGGCTCACGTCAACTTTTAAAATTTATGTTTGGACAAAAATATTTTTTTACGGACGAATTTTCCCGTTTTTTGTAATGTATGTAAAGAACATATGAATTATTATAAAGTTCTTCATCCATAATCATGTCACGCAAACATTCATCACGCACGACTTTATGGCCCAATATTTTATTTTAGGTATACATAATATGCAAACTATATAAACAGTGTATATTCAATGTGACATTTCTCAGGGTGGTCCAAAAATAAGTAGGTAGTAGCGGTGTGCAGTCTTGAAGAGTCAGTCGGTACTTAAGTCGATCGTCTGGCAATGCGAGCTAAATTCACCAGTTTTCTGTCATTCATACCTTCTCTTGCATCACATTTTTGTATGGAAACGCGTCATATTAAAATGTATTCATCAGGTTCCATATATTTTAAATTATATATATAAAGAAATAAATAAATATAGATAATATATAGATATATATATATATATTATTATTTGATCAATTGTGAAGTAACCTTAACATATAATATATGTCGTCGCGGACTTTTTTAATAACTTTGTTGAGTTTCAACTTCTCTATATATATTTATATGTCTTCATTTTCTGTATATATATATATCTATATATATATAGATATAGATGAATATATGATATATAAAAATATATAATAAAAGAATATATTATAATTAATAATTTAAAATATTTGGTAAATAAAATAATTAGGTACATCATCCTAAAAGGACACAAACTTATTATTTAATCAACTAATAAATTACCAAACAGGCGAAAAATAAAGGAAATTGCTCCACTTTGTAGGTTTTTTACGACTGTACGGATTTTAATATTAGTACAAAAAAATAAGAGAATGCGTGTTGCTTTAATTAATTAGCTGATATCAGAAATTCAGAATACGTTTTTGATTTTTTTTTTAATTTTGTTAAAAGGGATGAAAAAAACATTTGTACAAATAAAAAATATGTTTTAAAATCAGTATTTCTAAAACGTGAATTGTAAGTAAACTAGAGGACATATTATTTTGCAATTATTTTAATAAATTAAAGATAATCAATCGTTTACTTTGTAATATTATTATTATAAAATGTACAAGTCCATACAGTAAAAAATATGAAGCAATTTTCTTCATTTTTAACTTAACGTGTAACTTATTCATTGATTAAATAATGAAGATATATGTATTTAAAATATATGGAACCTAATGAATGAATTTTGATGATGATACCTTTCCATACAAAAATATAATGCAAAATGCAAGAGAAGATATGAGAAAAAGTGGTGAATTTCGCTCACTTTGCCAGACGATCGCATTAACCAGAATTTATACGAAATAAATCAAAATATAAAATATATCTCGTAATATTCCTATCACAATTAGTTATAATATTCAGTTAGATAAATATTTAATTTCCTTTTATTTTCAAAAAATATATTTGGCACACGACTGGTACCTACGCAGGTAGCAGTTTGGTCCACCATGCGAGTGTTAATTTAATTTTGTGAAAATTAAAAAACAACAAGTTTAATAAAAATACACGAGTATCTATAAAAAAAAATATGTAAACAAATTTCGTGTTATTGATTTACCTATAGATTTATCGCAGACCATTTAGATTACTTTTGAGCAATATTTTAATAATCATTGCATTTTATTTATAACTGCTTTTTTTTAATGTGAAATATATTATTATTTTTAAAATCCGCGAATAATTACAATTAAAAATTGGTTGATTTTAAATATTTTAAGGGACAGTGTACCTACGTTATATATTATAGTTGGTACCTCATCCGAAATTTTTTTTTCTGAAGGTAGACAAATAATTGGCTGGTACCATTACATCACAAACGTTGCTTAGTGTGATTTAAACGAATACTATGGATTGATGAATAGCCTACCTATGTGTGAAATTATTTAAATATATTATTTTACCTAAAAAAATAATTCAATTAATGTAAAATTATTATTATTTTTAATAATATGTATTATTAAAAATAAATATAATCAAAATAATTGGCCTGTATTCTACATTTTACTATTCGCTCTTTATTTTTACTATTACTATGCATTTTATATTATATACCTATAGGTACTTTTTTGTAATAAATTGTTTACTTTTCTTATCTTTACATGGAATAATAATAAAAATAAAAATCTATTTTTAGCGAGAAATGCTTAGTACAATAAATACTACATATATAAACATACATAAAAAATCTAATTTATATTTTATTTTATAAATAAGTGAGGGTATTGTCATTTATTATTGATTAAAAATCATCACAAAATTAGACACTAAAATATTCAGGCCTTATTTGAAAGTGAATTAAATGTCATGTCAAAAAATTGTGAAAAAATCATCAAATCAAATGCATATCAAACGCGTCAGCTATTTGTATCAAGAGAAATACGTTACCTTTGGAGGTCGCCCGCCATTTTTTCCATTTGATTTATTCAGACAGCTCTCCTGCAATACCTTGGACCCGAAACGCTGAAGAGGCTTTTTCCTTTTCGGAGGCTTCTTCCCATCATCCGAACTCATCTTCCCTCACGAATACAATTGGATTTAAATAAACAGAGACAGTTGGATTTAAATAAACATTTCAAGGACTGCCGCGCCTCTCTGACAACACCATTCGTCAAAGTGTTTGACGGGGTAGCCCCGCGTAGTAACGACACTTATTGACTTAATGACGCGTGAACCTTTCGATTGGCCAATATTATAACGTATAGTTAGGGAAAATTGTTTATTATTTTTTTGAGAATTCAACCGACGCATGTTTGCGTGCGAAATCATAATTTATCAATACAGTTACTTTGACAACGATTGTTCATGTTTTATTTTTTATCGATATGCATTATAAATAAATGGTCTTCCAACAACTCTAATCGCTTTAATGGCTATGTTTTAAACACCTGTACATTTAAACCATAAAAACCAAGTTTTAATTATACTCCCTTTCTAATTTACTTTATTTTTTACTAGTTGTTTTTTACTACTAGTTTTATTACTAGTTACTAATTATTTAATAGTTGAAACTTTTTTTTTCGCTTAACCTACGCGTTGGGCTTCGGTCGGGCGACGCTACGAAAGGGAGTAATAAAAAATTTCCAAAAATCCAAAATTATACTAAAATCAGGTTTCGCGTCTACCAGACGCGTCGAAATATTTTCATACAACTTAATATATGAAAAAAAACATTCAAAATTTGAAAAATCCAAAAATATTATATTTTTTTAACGAAAATTTGATAGATCTTCTTGATCGTCGCCACGAGTCTGCTTGCAAAGTTTCAGTTCTATTGGATCACGGGAAAGGGGTTTAAAATGGATCCAAAGTTTTTTCGTCAGACAAGAAGACAAGCAGACGCCACGAGTTAATATAAAGGGAGTAAAAATAATGATTCTTCCCAAACATTCCACGTTTTTAACCAAATATATTATTTTATTGAGGTTATGATTTTTAAGCGTTTTGGAGGTGAAATTTTAGTTATGCAACGAAATGCGTGCGCATCGGAGCACGGAATTTTTCACACCATGATTTCACGACTCATCAATCAAAAACTAAGATGGCGATTTTCCAATATAATAAATTATATTTAACCAGTAGCAATTCTCATAAGTAACGACATCACAATGTTGAAAATGGAGTTATGAAATTTGCGTATGTGCTGTTATAAAAAAAAGGCTATTATGAAAAGTGCATACGTTGAATTTCTCATAATATAATTGTTATAATTATTAGTTATACATGTTTCGATAAATAAAATATTGCGAAATGAATCTAAATCATTTGATGTAAAGCTATTATTCAAATATAAGAGATCTGCTATTTTTGACGGTTATAGCTAGGTTCATTACACCACACGAAATTTTATTCTATCAAGACATATTCGTTTTTGCGTCAAAATTCCGCCCCCCAAATTGCACTACCCTAGTCCATCGCTCGGATAATCGAGAACGAGTATGTGTATGCGCCGGCCCTGTGAACAAACTTTAAAAATTTATTCTAACGATTATTGCATTTTCGTGGAATGATAAAAATGAATAAATATTAATTAACTTAACCTTCGGGCACCGGAAGATCGAAAATAGGATCGCGGGCCGGAGCGGGGTACGAAGTGACCCCAGTCAAATAGCATTTTAATGGTTTCAAAATGTAATATAATATTTTTAATTACATTTCTTATACAATGCGAACAAGATTCTACTAAATTTGTTGTCATTTTATAAGAAAAATTTGTGTCGTCCCTCACATCGCTCACAAGCGCACGGCCGACGGAAACTCTGTGGGCAGAATGACCTATAGAATATTATTTACCGTTATTCGTTACCTTGTATAGAATATTCCCTATTGTCTATAGAAAAAAGTTATTTCTACTTTTGACTGCCTTACTTAATATATGATATCATGTGATGGTATCATTTTATTTTCTTTGAGTGTTGTGATACCGATATTATGGACCATATTTCGAAACTAAAATAGCAGTGGGCTGGACATTTGGCTCGACAGGAGGATACTAGATGGTCACCCAGAATCCTACAATGGAGGCCCTGGACGAAAAATAGAAGCGTAGGAAAACCTCCCAAAACCTGGATGTGAAGGGGGAGAAACAGAGATGAGTGGAAGAAAATGTAAGAGGCCTACATTCAGCAGTAGAAGGAAAAAGTCTAAGGAAGAAGAAGAAGGGTGTTGTGTTCTTTGTTTTGTTTGTATATTTTTTATTTAGTTGTAAAAAAACACATTTCTACACCTAGTAATTAAAACATAAATTAACATAACATATAAATAAATAGAAACACATTTTCACATCTAGCACAAAGTAACGAAATTAAAAAAATTAAAAAATTAAACAACATAACATGATCGTACATTAAACTTACTTTTCACATACTTTTCACTTGCATACTTTGGGATATTTCTAAGGATTACAAAGAATACCAGCTCAATATTATGAATACGCATTATATAGTTGTATGAATAACATTTTTGGGGTTATATTGTACCCCTTTCCAGAACGGGAGTGTTAACAATGATTGATGCATAATTGAGATCTGTTTACCTAACGTATCGTATTAAAAATACACCTATCGAGTATATGACGTGAATGTGGTATGGGTGAGATTATATACGCGAAGTGTGAGAGGTGAAATGATTAATTAATGTAAGAAATCAAATAAGAGACATAAATAAGAAACAAATATCTATATCTGAGTTTTGTCATAATTTACTACGTTAATCTATAGCACGATTACAAGTTAAATATAATAATAACGATTTGTGTCTAGAACTACGAACTGGAGTACGGGCATATTATTGTGCAGTATATTAATAATAATAATTAGTATCTAGACTCAGTGGCTCGTTGCATGATTGTGCAAACTAAACATTTGCATGATTTCGTAAACTCACGCTTTGCATGATTTGTGTTCAAGCGCTAATGCACTAATAACCTAACCCCTTTCGCGACCCTGAAAAATACCGAACATTTTTATAAAAACATTCGAAACTAGGCATTTATACAAAATTACAAAAAAATAATTTTGTTAAATGTACCTACTACGAAATAAGTTACACGTACAGTAAAAAATAATCTAGTGACTATTAAAAAAAAGATAGAGCATCAATATTATTTGTTATATATCTTGTGCTATGAATATAGGTCTAACTTGCTGGTATCCTGGAATGAGGCTCGAACCGCCGACCACCATACCATTAGGCGAGCGTCGTAACCACTACACCGATAAGCTACTCTTGTTGGGCCTTTATGTTCAGCCTATATTTTTGTTTATAGAAGTTGCAGGTATTTAATTTTAAGGAAACTTTGCTTTAAACAATTTCAACATAATTTAGTATTAAAATTCTCAGGTAATATTGAAATATTTTGGCAAGTATCGGTAATAGATGAATTACAATCTTATTTTAAGCCTAGATACAATATTTTTTTAGATAGAAGTTTTCCGGATAAAATATGAGAGGGGAAATTAGACACATATATTCTACACTTAAAGTATTAGAACGATTTAAGACATGTAATGTGTTTTTTTTTATAAATAATAATCGATCAAAATAATACCGATCGAAAAAAAAAATTTTTTTTGTGTAAAATGATTTTAATATTCTTCTTCTGGTGCCCTATCCATTCAATGAATATTGACAATTATCTAGGGGCATGCAGTGAGAACAAAAAGCGTGACTTTTATTCAGACACATATTTGGAAAAAATCGAAAATAAATATCTAGCAGAATAGTATGAAATATTAAAATCTGAATGTGTTAATTATTGTGATAGAAATATTACGAGATATATCCCTTATTTCGGTTTCTTTTCAACTTAATGTGCTTAGGAAATGTCATGCTTCTTGTTCTCACAGCTCGCTCCTGCTATCGCTATATTTACCACTGCCCCGAATAGATTTACAGTAAACTGGCCAAATTCCTGTCTTAGGTTTTTCAGCCAAGATATTCTCCTTCTTTCAGGGCTCCGACTTCCAGCAAACTTTTCCTGCACTGTAAGATGCAAGATCTCGTACTTCTCTGGATGCCTCATTACAAGGGCGAGATATTGAAAATTTTGGATGTGTGTTGATTTAATTAGGTACTCCCTTTTCTTTATTCATTCGAACCATAATGTCTTCATTCGTGACTGTCACTCCAGCTTATATCGAGTATTTTTCTCTAGATCCACATCTCGAATGCGTCAAGTCGCCTTGTCAATTCATCGGTAAATATCTATCAAAAAAATGAAATCATCACCGGGGCTCGAATACGGAAATGTATGATGCCGGTAGAAAGCTTTAACCAGTTAAGCTATATCAACATAAACGTTCCATCCATATGTTACTCTATTAGTCAGACATCTACTTTTCCCCTGGAAACGGTAAATTTTAAAATTATAATATTTTTCGTAAACCTTTGAATGGAATCTGCTATAATTAATAGGATAGCTAGGATCTATTTATTATATATATACATTTATTATTTCGAATGTTCCGGACTCGAATCCAGGTGATAACTACACACACTCGTTCATAGATAAATTCTTTTCTATGACTTTCTAAGTGGTGATTTCTAATTTGTTTTAATTTTCAATGAATTGTGTTAAAAGTATTTAAAAATTGTAACTTAAAAAAATAAAATGTGATGTTATGGAAATTTATTTAAATATATTTTTCTCTCTGTTCATGGAGAATACGGGAAACACGTATATTTTAAAAATACCTTCAAGTTTGCAAATTGTTATCTTTTTTTCTGTGATAAAAGCCTCTATGTACAGGGTTATTTGGATAACATTAATAACGTCGCAGGATTATATTTCTGCCTTGATTATGAGTCGAAGATATTCAAGCAGCCATGACCTAATATCAATAGTTATGGAGTTATGCAATATCAAAGTTTGCACTTTTTTTCAATATTTCTGATTTACTTTTTACAAACCGCTAAACTATAATTATACAGTAACTTATACACATAATTCATTCGTTTCAATACAAATTAAATAAAATGATGAAAACCCTGCAGAAATTCCAATTGGAATGTTTTCCAATTGAAATTCGAAGGTTTCTATTATTTCATTTGCCTTGTATTAAAGGGAATCAATTTTTCACATTCGATATAAGTTACTATAATGATTAATGATGGTCCAACGTTTTATAAAAAAAGTCAGAATTATTGAAAAAAAATGCAAACTTTGAAGTCGCATATCTCTATAACTATTGATATTAGGTCAGGGTTCCTTTTATATATATTTTCTATATTTTCTACTCATAATCAAGGCATGAATATAGTTCTGCAATGTTTTCTAAGTAACCCTGTACATAAACATTTACAAATTAGTGACATTCTGTAATTTAAAAGTTTTTCGATAAAATTGTAGGGATGCACTGAGCTTCGCCGGGAATGAGTTGAATATTGATCAAACATTTGGGTTATTTTCACCGCTCAGGTAATGTACATCATCACCATCACTATGCTTGTTATAAATAGATTTTCTTTTGCAACACTCAAACTGTGTTCATTAATAAATAACCTCTTTTGCAGTACTTAAAAACTGTTCATTAATAAATAACTACGATTAATTGTATTATTCTCAACCTTTCGGAATTAATTCGAACGCGTTATAGCAAATTAGAATAACTGGTTCTATTCGTAACAAAGAAAAAAATTATAACTATATGAAGTGAAATATTTTAAAACGCATCTCATGTTAAATGATTAACACAACTGACATATCGAAATGTTTTCAGTATGTTTATAAGAAAAAATGACAAAATGACTTGGTATCTCATAGCTAGTAGCAAAAACTTTCGGGGAATCTTCTTTATTAAATTTTAAATAGAAAATAGGCTTATCTTTTGTAAAACATTAGACTATCATGAAACTAATTTATATCAAATGCTAAATATTCATTCCCTCTGTCACAACTCAAATAAAACGATTGAAACCTTAGAGAAATTAAGGTTTTTGTCGTTTTATTTTAATTCGGTCTATTAAAACGAATGGATTTTTCATATTGCATGTGAGTTACTGTAGTCTCAAAAGAACTTGTTTCTAAAGAACTGTTGTTTGAAGAAGAAAGTGAAAAATTGACAATTTGCACATATTATATTAATTTTATCTTACTCTGTTCCCCAGTTATAGTTATCTTACACAGAATCCGTTCCCCAGTTATAGTTATCTTACACAGCTATCTTCACTGGGCCACGCCATTAATAGATAGCTTATTAATAGGCAATCGATCATGAGACATCCAGAGAACCACATCCTGCAATTCATCATTTAAGGCAAAACAGCGAGCAGAAGAGGCCATAGAAGACAAAGGACGAAGAATCTGACACAATGTTCGGAGAAATCCACGGTAAAACTTCTTGAAGCTGCTGCTAGCAAGATAATGATCGCCAACACGATCACTAACGTTCCATAACCGGACAAGCGCTAGAAAAAAGAAGAAAAGAAAAAGACGGATACGCCTGATTTAGTTTTATGTTTTGTACAAAATATTTATATTCATTCTAAACTAATTGAAATTTATGAAAGCATTTCAAAGAAGTACCAACTTGTAAACCTGATAAAAAAATGACTATTTATGTATGGGCCAGAAAATATAAGCTGAAAGTTTATTTTATTTAATTTAGCTCACCATAAACAAAGGCATGACACGCCCATAAATTTTTTGCATGATAACATAACAAATTGTTATCTAAATATTATAATACACAATATTTTCATCACATATTTCTTTAAGTCATAGATTATATTTTAGTCTACATGCAGTTAATATATGCGTTGTCTGATAAGATACATTACGCTTAAAAAGCTTAGTAAAATATAAGCTTTAACGTCAAGGTCAATAGAGAGAGTCGTATCATATAGGTTTGATTATAAGCTATATCATATGACTCTCTCGAATGAATTAATTACGGAAACAAAGAAAAAAAATTCGCTGAAGTAGTGAGTTTTTAAACCAACTAAGTAATATGTTTTTAATTTATAATTATACTTGGTGTGTTCATGTAGTGAAAAGACCTGAGGAGGTCGTATTTTCAAAATTAAGACCTTAAGCAACCTAATGCCGAAAAGAAAAATCTTATATTTTTGTGGCTAATAATTAAATAAGAAAATTTGATGCAAACGAAACAGAGAAGATATATTGAATTAAATACGTAATAGATGATACTGGAGACTAAAATATCTCGATCCCGTAATGAAAACCTCTTCGAAATAGTTAAAGTCCAATCTTGTTAAATTAAACTGTTGAAACCAATCACGGATTACTTCAGATGTTGGCCTTAACCGTGTTTCAAAATGCGTACCCGGAGGATACTTAACTCTTGAGTTTCGGAGATTTGGCGGTAGGTAATGATCGGTACCCATCAGATTATATTTACGATGTATAAATACAATGGACAATGAATGACTCAAAAGTTTCATCAGTTACGTGACCTTTCGTCTCCGTCACAATCAATGCTCAGAATAAACTACGATACAGTAAAATATGAAGAAATGTATGTCGAATCAACCGGCGTCTAATAGTGTTTTTACATACATATACCAATAAAGTTAACATTCATTTTAATGTCATTTCCATAATGTATATGGTGTGTTCAAGAAATATCGAACCCCTGGTCGGCCGAAATTTATTTATTCATACACACCACACTCACTCTAATCTCCTTCAAAGTAGTTCCGTGCAATGTAATGCACACACTTCTCCCAGCGGTCCCGCCATTGTTGGAGACACTTCTGGAATGCACGGTGTTCAGCTTGGCTGTTGCGTTCCGCGTAATGTCTTTTCTTGATTCAAATCAGCTTTCGGCAGCATTTTTATTTGAGGCATAGCCAAAAAATCTCACAGAGTCGTTTCGGGAGAGTAGGGAGCCTGACAAACCAGAGGAAAGTCTGAATCGAACGCAAAGAATGGGCGGGGACATTTTCGGTTTGCAGCTGCCAACTTGTCGCTACCCACATGTCCGGTCGTTTGCGTCAGTCGCACAGAATCACTCTTCGGTAATGGTCGTACCTCGTGCTGCCCACTCGTGATTGACAACACCTGTTGGATCTTGCGAATGGTTTCCTCTTGGGTATCATCAAGCGTTGGATGGAAAAACCAAACCGATAATGAATGATTTTTTTTAAAAACATCATCTTTAGGGATGAAGCTAATTTTCACTTGGATGGTTTTATTAATAAGCCGAATTATCAAGTTCAAGGCAATGAAAATCCTCACGTTGTTCATGAAAAAACCGATATACAAAGAGTTTCTGTTTGGTGCTAATTATGGGCTGCAGGAAAACCTTCAAATAATAATAAACCGTTTATTTTAGAATGAGTCTGGCCAAGCTGTAACTGTAAATGGAATACGACATCACGGAATTATATCGAACTTTTCTTGGGATCGATTGGACGATATGGACCTCGAAAATATCCGGTTTCAACAGGATGGTGCCACATGCCATGCAGCATGAGAAACCATCCATTGGTAAAGACAACATTTTCTTGGACGTATGATTTCCAGAAATGCTGACGCTGAAATTGGCCGCCTAGATCTTGCGACCTGACGCCATGCGATTTTTTTCTGAGCTTTTACAAAATTCAAACAAACAAACCACAAGAAATTCCTCAATTGAAAACAGAAATCCTTAAGTATTGCTGATATAAAAATATCGCGTATTATAAGTATGGCTCTCAATCTTTTGGAACCCATGAGTATGTTTCTTAATTAGTTTTGATACCTTATTTGAATATTCCTTTATTGTATTTTTTTTAAAATTAAATAAGCAAATATTTTCAAACATTTATTTAAAATACGAAAGAAAAGATACTCTTTGCGGGTCTTTCCATCTGTGATACAACATTTTCATTCCCTCAAATTTTGCAAAAGTTATGTGCAAATCGCTATCTGGGTAATCGTAAATCGCTCTCTAGTTATACATTGTTATTTTGATTATTAGTCGAAAATGTTGTAGCAACCATGACCTAATATCAATACTTATGGAGATATGCGACAAGAAAGTTTGCATTTTTTCAATATCTCTGACATATTTTTTGTAAGACGTTGGACAATTATTACAGTAACTTATATCGATTACGAAAAATTCATTCGTTTCAATACAAGTTAAATAAAATGATAAAAACCCTGTAAAAATTCCAATTGGAATTTCTACAAGGTTTTTATTATTTTATTTGACTTGAATTAAAGGCAATAATTTTTTCACATTCGATATAAGTTATTGTAATGATAATCTAACGTTTTACAAAAAATAAGTCAGAAATATTGAGAAAAAAATGCAAACTTTGATGTCGCATATCTCCTAAACTATTGATATTATGTCATGATTGCTTGAACATTTTCGACTCATAATCAAGGCTGAAGTACAGTCCAGCGAGGTTATTAATATTTTACAAATAACCCTGTATACTATGTATATTTTTGAGAACTCTTATTATCGTTGGCTTCGTTTTATTTTTCTCTACCTTTACCACTTAAAAAAAAAGTGATTTTCAACAAAAAAAACATTTTTAACATGTTTTTATTATACATACATTTGTCCACAAGCTAGATTAATACTATTTATTTTAACGTTTTACCTACCAAAACTTCTTACCTACTATAGTGTACATCTACATAAAATATTTCAGGTTTGATATTGTAACGTAAATCACGAAAAGGTACTGTAACAGTCGCTGGCTGTTGTTCTATTTTTCGTAGATACAGGACCGGAAAAGGTAGCGTATTGGAGACATTAAATATTTCTGTGTGATGTGGAATCGTGGACTCCGAGGGCAAGGGAAGAACACGGATTGAAGCCTTTAAGATGTGGTGGTGATGACACATGTTGCATTAAAATCTCCATTCTGTAGCAACTGCACACAGTCTCTCAACTAATTTCCAAATTTTATTTTCACACTAAAATCCCATTTTTGCGATTTCTTTGATAAACTTTGAATGAATTTTATAAAATTAAAAAAATATAAAAGATTTTAATTTTCTTAAGATCTTTTAAACTGATAAAACATGTTCCTACCCCCATAGCTATTCTCGCATAAAAATATTTTCCTAACTTTATTTTTTAAATATTTTTAAGAATATGTCTTCCATTTCGCACAGCTATACAATATGCCGCACAATATAATAAATTTTAAAGAATGAACGTATATAATATATTTGATTGTTGCTGACCTTGTTGAGTTCATCTTCGGTGGTTTGGTTGCTCTGCGGTGTGGGCTCCGGACTAGTCATTGTAGGGTTCAACACTCGAACAATTAATCCACAATTTGCATAGCACTATACATGCATAAATGAACGGTGTCGCTTCTAGCTGTCAGCCCGGGAGCCGTAAAATGCTAGTCGAGATTAGTCGGCGGGCTGGTATCGGGTATCGACTCCGTTGATTTGTGAAACGTATTACGGCCGTGAGCGGATGTGAACTACGGTAGTGTTTCTTTGTCAACGAATGCCGCGGGACATGGGTTAGCTAGTAATAAAATATCGTTATGGTTTCTGTATTTTGTTGACTAGATTAGCAATTTATTTACGGCGAATGCTTCTGCGGCATCGTATCCAAACAGTGCCGTCCACGGGCGTGCGACGCTTCCTCAAGCGCTCCTTGAAACTTGAAAAATGTGAATTTAAAAAATGCAATAATTTGTCTCCTCGATCGCGTTTGTAGGTTGGTAGATATCTACACTAATGTATAAAGAGGTAAAGTTTGTAAGTTTCTATGTAGGAGGTAATCTCCGAAACTACCCATTCCGATTTCAAAAAAAATTTCACCAATACTTAGAATGGACTTTCAGGACGGACATGGGCTATTTATTATCCCGTTACAATAAAAGGGCTTTTCGTGGTGGCTTATTTTACAACTAAAGTCGATGAAAAGAGCGATGCGTTTTTTACGTACGCTGCCTTAACAGTAAGAGATATTTATATATATAGAGAGAAGTTGAAGAACTCAAAAAGTTTTTTAAAAAAGTCTGCGACGATATATATCTATATGTTAAGGTTAATACACAAATTGATCAAATATGACTAAACGTTACTAAAAGACTACGCGTGCGAAGCTGCGGGCACAGCTAGTAATATATAAAACACGCATAAAAATCCATGACATCGTATTAGTAAACCGACAGGTGAAGATCAGAGAGATTTCTGACAATGTAAACATCATATTTGAATGCGTACAAAACATTCTACACACAAAAATGAAAGAGTTTCTGCGGCGTTTCGTGATTGCTGACGAAACGTGGATCCATCACTACACGTCAAAAATGACAAAACTGTCAAAACGGTGGAATTTACGCGGTTTCATTGGCCGAAAAGTTCACGAGCTTTTTGCTGATGGATTGCTTCGCTAAGGCCACTGTTTTTGGGATTTGTGAGGCGTCAACTTCACCGATTAATTAAAGAAAAGAAAACAATTACAGAGCAGTACTGCGCTGGTTTATTGGGCCGATTCGACGCTGAATTGATAAGGAAACGGCTCCATCTGTCGTAGAAAATATTGCTCTTCCACGATGACAACGCGCCAACTCACTCATCGCAATAGCCACAGCAAAATTGGTCGAATTACACCACGAATTCTTACCTCATTCACCCTATTCTCCAGATTTGACTCCCACGTGATTTCTTATTATTTTCAAACAGAAGGTTCACGTCAAATGAGGATATCACCGCCGAAACAGAGACTTAATTTGTGAAGTTGTAACATCACTGCACTAGAAGCTGGTTGTTTGATCAGTGGTTAAGCAATAACTAAGCCAAAAGCATGTTGCGTTTTCCATCAATGAAACAACGCGTTTTGGTAAAAATCTATGCTTTTTGTTTAGCTACTATCATTACCACTAATCCATCAACTGTCCCTAAGAATATCGAGTCAAAAGGAAGCTACGCTGAGAAATAAATATAAATAATTATTTTTCCTTCCCTAAGGGCCGGTTGCATCAACTCGATTTTTAATAACATTAAATTTAAAGCATCGATTTCTGCGTTCTCCACCGTCCTCAACCGTCCCTAACACGGATACTTAACTCTTGTATTTTATTTTATTCGGTGGTTCTAATTTCTCACCCATAAAAATCTACAATTATGTAACTTGTTATTCCCTAATGACTTTTATATCGCACAAGGACTATCTGTCAGGGTCATTAACATCCTGTTGATAATCTATTTGTTAAAAAGTACAATAATATGAGTTGATTGAAATAAATTTAAATTAAGGTATTTTGAAACTGTAAGTAATAATTTTACAGCAGTAAGTCCCATCTTCAGAATATTACCGATTTTCCTGTTAGTTTCGACGTGTTTGTGATATATTAGGTCCTTACATATGAAATTGGCGTTTAGTATGGGAGGAACATAAAGCCGATTTTTTTTATTATAATATATTTATTTAATCAAAGTATGTACCATTGCTATCTATGCACTTTTGCCATCTCATAGGTAGTTCATCGATCCCTTTACTAAAAAAACCATTCGGACGGGAATCAATAAAATCTTTGAAGGCGGTTTGGACTGCCCCATCGGAGTTGAATTTTTTCCTTTGCAAGAAGTTATCCAAATTTCGAAAAAAATGGTAATCTGTTGGGGCAAGGTCCGGAGAGTACGGTGGATGTCTTAGACATTCCAATTGAAGCTCCTCTAATTTGGTAGCCGTCTGTTGTGCAGTGTGTGGTCTAGCGTTATCATGAAGCAGCAGTGGCCCAGAGCGATTAACCAGCCTCGGTTGTTTAGCAGCTAGCTTTTCCATCATGGTTTGCAGTTGCTGACAATAGACATCTGCCGTAATCGTCTGGCCAGATTTAAGAAAGCTGTAGTGAACGACACCAGCACTAGTCCACCAAACGCTCACAAGTAACTTTTTTGGAGTCAATTTTCGCTGGGGCATGGTTTGGCTGGTTCGGCAGGGTTCAGCCATTGCGATGAGCGCTTCCGATTATCGTACAGGATCCACTTTTCATCACAGGTATGATTCGATTTAAAATCCCTTCATTATTGTGCCGGTTGAGTAATGCAACGCAGCAGTCAACGCGCGTTTGTTGATTTGCTTCACTCAATTCGTGAGGTACCCACCTTTCAAGCTTTTTCACCTTACCAATTTGCTCAAGTGGATTAAAACAGTTTTATCACTAACACCGCAGCCTGCAGCTAACTCGGATGTGATTTGCGATGGATCCGCTTCCACAATAGCCTTCAATTCTTCATTATCAACTTTGGTCTCCGGCCGTCCACGGGGCTTGTTCTGCAGGTCGAAATTTCCAGAACGAAAACGTTGGAACCAAAAACGCACTGTGTTTTCTTTTGCGGCACCGTCGCCATACACATCATTAATCCTTCGAGCCGTTTCTGCAGCACTGGTGCAACGGTGGAACTCGTACTCGTAAATAACGCGATATTTCAAGTTTTTCATTTTGTAAACTGAGTGACGCAAAGAAAAAACAATTGAGGAAAAACAAATGAATTATAATTTTCAAAAGACAAATACATGAGTAAATAGCTGTATAAATTTGGATTTGGAATTCCTAACCAAAGAGAAGATATTTGAGATCAAATTTGCCAGTACGGCAAAACGCCAATTTCATATGTAAGGACCTAATATATATATATATATATAGCGGTTAAGACCATCATCTAGTGATTCGTGGTCGGGAGTTCGAGCCCTATTTGAGAAAACCATTTAGTTAGTCCTATTTTCAAATCGAAGTGTGTGGCTTAGTTTGTTATTATTATAATTATTTATTTAGTTATCAAATATACAGGGTGTTTCGCAGTAGCAAAAACTTTACAGGCGGACTCCTGTCTTGATAATGAGTCAAAAATATTCAACCAACGATGACCAATATCAATAGTTATGAAGATATGTAATATCAAAGATTGCATTTTTTCGATATTTAACACTTATTTCTTGAAAGAAGTTGGACGATAATTACAGTAACTATTATCGATTATGAAAAATGTATTCGCTTCAATACAAGTAAAATATAATGAAAAAACCTTGTAACATATTCTATTTTCAATTTTTGGAAAGTTTTTATCATTTCATTCGACTTGTATTTTTCATCATTTTTCATCATCGATATAAGTTACTCCTAATGATAGTCCAACTTTTTGCAAATAATAAGTCAGAAATATTGAAAAAAAAAATACAAACTTTGATATTACATAGGTCATGGTTGCTTGAACATTTTAGACTCATCTGGACAGGAATCCATCTGTAAAGGTTTTGCTACTAGCTATGAGACACCCTGTTTATATTGGTTTAACATAAATAAATTTACAAACGAATATTTTATTTATATTATATACACTTTTAACCGTGCTTTTATTAACTTCACCTGTTTGTCTGGACGGTATCTTACAATCGATATTTCACCCGCTTACAAATGCCCAATCGAGCTGAAATTTTACACACACGTATTCTCGATGACAATACATGAATCAATCAGATTCGCTAATTAATCCATCATAATTAATTAATCAAAGTTTTATATGGAAATTAGTTAATGAGTTCACCAAAATTGGGTGTTCTGTAATCTCGTTCATTATCGTAAGCACCCCCCCACCTTTTATTGGGAGAGTGAAGCAAAAAAAATTGTCCGAAAATTAATTTATGTTTTAGTAAGTACCTACATTTAAATATGTTTAATAATGTTTTTTTCAATATAGTTTTTCTTGTAATATAATAATTCGCCTTGAAGAAAATATTTGAATGACTGTAGCAAAAGTTTGACTTGAATGTGAGATACGTCATGTTGTAAAACTTTTTAAATTCTTTAGAAACAAAGTGCACGAACAAGATTAAATGCGGCCAGATTCAAAGGGTCGTAAGCGACGATCGCAGATAAAAGACAAAGAAAATAAAAGTTTAATAAAAATCCGAGCCACCCACCACTGACTTCCTTAATCTTTTTAACGACAAAAACTTTATGCGGCCCAGGCACGCGATCTGTATTAGCGAGTTTTAATTGAATAAAATACAACATGGGTATGCGATATCGTTCGGCTCTTATTGATTATTTGTAATGTTCGGCAGACCTTACTGCGCCAATAACTGTGCGCTCGTTGGCGCAATTTTGCAACAAAAAAAATTTAATGCGTATACTTATGTACGCGCGTCAGAAGTTATACTCCTTTGGCATATGTAAAAAAACCACGTGTCATGCATTTCATCATAGCACTACTCAACTAAAGGTACTAAAACACATACTTATTTTAGAGGATGCTCATTAGCATGCTCATGAATGAGCTTGCTCAAAGCTAACAACCAAACACACATGCTTATTACTGGCATGTTCTTGTCATAGAATAGAGATGCTTTTGTTCAAAATGGAAACTTTGCAAACTGAAACAGAAAATTCAAGTGAACCAGTAAATCAAAACAATTTCCGAGTTACCATCCGCACATTTTTGATTTTAGTTTATATAATTTTTATTGTATGATTTTAATCATTCATTTAATAAAGTTTCATAAACATTATTTGTTGCTATATTATTTTTATATAGACCGAGTATTCCACAGACATTCGTGATTCCTATAACAAGTCACGACCGATTATTCCACAGACATTCGGATTCCCATAATAAGTCACGAATAGTAATGTTTTGTCATCTCCCCAAACTCAAGCTTCCATGCTCATTGCTAGGAATGTGCGTACACACATGCTACTAAGTAGCAATAGCTCAAGAAGCTCAATACTGCGCATGCCGTTATCGCCAAGGTCTTTGAGAAACTGATCCATAGCGTACTATTCCCTATTTTTCAAAATAGCATAATAGAGCAACAAATCAACGATCTCCAACTTATTACTCTTTTAAAACTTCCTCTTTAACGCTATGGATGACAAAACTCAGGTCGATGCAATCTATACGGATTTTAAAAAGGCTTTCAACAAAGTAGACCACGATATCCTCCTGAAAAATATCGCTTTAGATGGTATTAAAGGTGACTAGTATCGCTGGTTTGCCTCCTACATATCCAACAGACACCAATGTGTCACCACCAATGGTTATCGTTAAAAGTGGATCCAAATAACTTCTGGTATCCCACAAGGATCAATCCTTGGATCTTTCCTTTTTACGTTATTCATCAATGTCGTTTCCAAGTGCTTTCAATTTGCTTCATTCTTACTCTTCGCTGATGACTTAAAACTCTACTCAAAAATTTCCAGTTTCATTGATTGCGACAACCTCAAAAGCGATTCAAACAGATTCTTGATTATTGTATCATAAATAAACTATTTCTAGGGAACACCAAATCAGTTTTACAAAAAATCGTCATAAATATGTTCACCAGTAGGTACCATATCGGTAGAGCTCCACTCGGTTGACACAATAAAAGACCTAGGTGTTACCTTTGATACCCATCTTCGCTTCAATATTCACATAGAAAACATAATTAGTAAAGCACAAAACATGACAGGATTTATACTCCGTTTCACCAGAAACTTCAAAAACCCTAAAACTTACATGCACCTGTACCAAACTCTTATCCGACCGCACCTCGAATATGCATCCAGCATTTGGAACCCCTACTATAATATATATATTATATACAAAGGAAATACATCAGAACGCTTAGCTAGGTTAAACATCCCACGGCAACACTATGCCGATTCATTAAATTACTTCAACATCTTAAGTATAAAAAACAGACGCACAGCTCTTGGCATTGTTAATTTGTACAAGATCTGTCGAAACCAATTTAATTTAATTTTGTCCAACCCTTTTATCACTTACCAACATCCACGTCCCAGCAAGAGCTCCTAGAACACAGTGCATCTTCATATTAAATGCAACTACACACGTACTGAATCGCGATATAAATTTGATTACAGTTGTATGATGAAAACCCGTCAAAAATGACGGAACATTGGTTCGCATCTTTGTTAAGCCCTAGTATATATTTACAGTATCTTTTTGGCGGTCAGTAACATGCGTAATGCGGCCGGTTCGGATTTGCTGGCCCGGGGTTCGAGACGGGATTCAACAAATTAAATAGCCCATCTCCAACCATTTAATTTGTTTTTTAGCCACGAATTCAAATTAAATTACGGAAGTTACACGAAGTTACGGACAGACAGACAGACGGACGGACAGACAACAAACTGTTATATTTGTTGTCTGTCCGTCCGTCCGTTGTGTACAAGCAATTTTCAAACATTTTTCACACGCAGTTCCCACGTACTGATAAAAACTACGTCAGCAAACAGAAATAATCGGCAATATCAGCGCCCGCAGCATTACGTCGTCTCTTATAAGAATTACTCTTACTTAAATGTCACTCGAAAAACCGTAATCTCAGCTCTTGATTGATGAGTAAAAATCGTGGTGTAAAAATATTCAGTTGAATGATGCGCGCGCATTTCGATGCATCCTAAAATTTCACTCTAAATGTCCCTAAAGAAGTGTATCTTAAAAATTTCATGTACCTACCTATCACTTTTTAAATAATAAAACCATTTAAATGTCTCTTTAAATATCTGTGCATCTCGCAAAGGTAAAAAGTTGAAATTTTCCACTGGGCATACTGGTACAAAGAAAAGATTTTACATTTGATAAGATTTTGAATAATAATTTTTTTAAATTTATTTTACCGACTATTGGGTAGTACGGACAATGGCTATATTTTCTTCATCTTATTCGTCTTTCTATCAACAAGTCATGATCATGGAACTGTGGTTCATTATGTGGTGTGGCACTCCACAAAAGATCCACTGGACATTCGAGATCCAACGACATAATGAACACAAACGAATTGAAAATGGTGATGGAATCATTGAAAATACTCTTTCACAAAATCTTTAAAACGTACCTCATACCTGACGAAAATATTGCATATAGGTATATAAACAACTCTTTGGATGAAGAAATCAGTACCTAGATGTGTGAAACAAACGTGTTTCCACCAGCTTTTAAAATAATATTTATACTTATTTTACATAATATTCGTAAAAAAATATATTTTAGACAAAACTCCAGATTGCAAAGACCGGTTTGCGTGATGATATTAAACATCGCTTCGACATCAAATATACTCGATTTTTTTAAGAATACCCAGACATCGTGGAGGCCCAACATTACAATGTCATAACACGTGTAACATAATATCATTGTAATATTTTAATTTAAAATGGTTTAGGTATATGATGATCATCACTGTACAAATGTTGCGTGTTGAAAAGATATATTGCATCATCATAAATATATCCCAATCCAAGTCCGTCCGTCCGTCTGAGTGTCTATCTGTCCCGTAACTTCATGAGTGTCCGTAACATCTTTTTAGAATTTTTTCCATATTTTTATTTATTTTTACTATACTATAATATATATTAATAAGGCGGACTGTTGTAAATCTGCGACTTGTCTATTTTTGAGTGTTGGGGTAGCAATCACCGAATAAGGCGGACTGTTGTAAATCTGCGACTTGTCTATTTTTGAGTGTTGGGGTAGCAATCACCTGATAAGGCGGACTATTCTACATCTACAACTTGTCTATTTTTGAGTGTTGGGGTAGCAATCACCGGATAAGGCGGACTGTTGTACATCTGCGACTTGTCTATTTTTCAGTGTTGGGGACAATAACCGGACTAAAAATCAGAATACGGCCGGTGGTATAAGGACTTGAAATACGCTGCGTGGCAATTCAGATGTGTATATGAACCCTGAGCTTTCGATTATTTAATAAAAACTAACCTGGAAAAAGAGACAGGCGAGTGCCCAGCTGGCGGAACCGCAAGTCGCTGGCGATGTCAAGTTATGGATGGCGCTCTGTAGTGACTGTGCTCATGGACTTCAGAGTCCAAAAGGGCCACTTAAGAAAAAAAATGAATATATACAGGATTTCTCGTACCTGGTACTAAAAACTTTGAGTGAGTCTTCTTCATTCAATTTTGAATAGAAAATATTCTGTGGAATGTCGACAGTTACGGAGATACGCGAAAAATATTTCATATTTCTGATTCGTCCTTTGTAAAACGTTAGGCTCACGAAAATAATTTATATAGAATATTAAAAAATTATTCGCTACGGTACAAGTCAAACAAAATAAGTTAAATAAAAAGATTATTTTGGCAAGAAAGCACACAATAATCTATGCCTCAATTTCATGCGGATCTTTATTCTCGAGGAAAATTCTGTGCCTCGATTTTACTCCCGATCGAAAATTCTGTGCCTCGATTTTACTCCCGATCGAAAATTCTGTGCCTCGATTTTACTCCCGATCGAATATTCTGTGCCTCGATTTCGTGCGGCGTTTTATTCTCGAAGATATCTACAAAAAAATGAATAAGACGATTATGATGATGATGATAATATTTGCGAAAATAGCTAACAAATTCTCTCAACTGAACTTTTAGCGTATCTATATCTCACGGAATTCTATTCTTGATGATTGCAAAAAATAATGAAGATGGTGATGATGATAGTGAAATTTGCCACAAAGGGAAAAATACTGAATTACCCATCACCAGAATTCTAAATATCAAAAATATTGCAAAAACTCATTGAAATATGTGTTAAAAGGGTTGTGAAACTATATCTCGTTAATAAAACATTTTAAAAATGAAAAAAAAAGATGAATGTGAAGAAAAAAAATATTTTGTTTGCCACACACTTGGTGATCAACAGTAGGTATATTTCTAAATAAAAATAAAATAAAAACATGACAAATATATAAATTAAACCATTTTTTACACATCATTTCACGCAAAAAATCGTAGAATAAAAAGAAGCAGTAGACTTAAATAATTTTCATGGAAAATTAATACTACTCCACGTACAGGGAAATCATCAAAAAGTGGGTGACAAAAAGTGTGGCGAAACTATCAGAAAAAACTCACAAATTCATTTAAAAACTATTGAAGGAAGAGAACAAAAGTCAATTTGATCTTACACATTTTAACACTTATCCATCATCATGTTTCAAAAATCACAAAATTGACAGATATAACCACTAAACCATTTTTACACAAATTATCGTAAATGAAAAGAAAAAGTAGAAAAAAATTACATGCAAAAATATTTATCTTTAATATTTTTTTCAAAATCAAAAGCATGCAGAGAAAATCATGAACATGTTGCTGACAAAAAAGTGACTTTCAATAAGGCGCAGAATTTTTAAATGTGATGTTGGACTTCAGGGCTTCAACACGTCAATAAATCAGAACAGAGCATATCCCTTTTTAATATATGAATTTATTCATTAATGTTAATTAATTAAATATTTATTTATTTAAAGTCACTTTTTTGTCAGCGCACGTTAATAATTTTCTCTGCATACATATATACTATATCATTGTATACTATATCAATAAAGTGGCTTAAAACAAAATATTTTTTTATTTAAATTATTATGTCAATCCACAAAGTATTTGCTATCTTTGAAAATGCAATATTAAATCGTTTAATTTTTCCTCTCAAAGAAGGGTCATTATTTTGTATAAACCATCATTTTTTTGTATAAATCATTATTTTGTAATAAATTGTGTAATTTGTTGGTTTGTATACAGACTTTTAGAAACTTAGTTCTTGAAATCGATTGATCAAGTTAATACCACAAATAAAAATCACTTTTTATGTAACAGAATTGTTTTCTCTGAACACATTAAAAAAAAAACACTCTTATAATATGTATTATGCATTCACTTATTTACCTAAAGATCATCAAGGATTTCTGCACTGTTTAAAGTTAGATCACTGTCAAATACAAACTCACATTTTAATTGCTTTGTATGATAAATCAATGACTTTATCGCATTAAGTATGATTGCCAAGTGAAATGCATAGTCCGGCTTCAGAAAGGTGTCAGGAAGACAAGGGCTTGCCGTTTCACACAAATCTCTATACTAAAGAATCTCCCGCGCTGTTTTAGCGTTTTATTTCCCATACGTTCCCACTTTCTCTAGAGGTGTGAAGATTCGCATTTTGGTACCAGGCTCCAGCAGTATCGAAGCCCAAAACAATGCTGCATCGTTGGAAACTTATATAAACTACTCAATGTATTTAGGAGTTTAACTGCGAGGGTGAGAAACGACACACCAGGGTTGTGAGACCGCGTCGTATCAGAAAGTTTTACCTTAGTTAAGTTTCTTGAAAGTTTTGGTACATTTTTGAAACTATTAACCAATAGCGGAGAATTCCATCAATTCTAGCTCAAACTGATTTCACGCAATTCTAAAATAATCTTATTTCACAATTCTCTAACACGAGCGCGCGTGCAGCAGCCTAAAAATCCAGGCTGCTTCATGCTGGATACAATTTGCAGCCATTCTGGCTGTAAATAATATTATTTTCACAAAAAATCGAATCAAACATTTCAGAACTAGTTTTTATGCTGCAAAATAATTTGAGGAGGTTTAAAAGATGTAGAATAATTATTTTTTGCTGTGTTTTAGCTACTAAAATAAAATTAAGCCGGTATTTCGGAGGGTTAAAATTCTCTAGTGTGTGTTCAATTTGCTAAAAATGCTCTTACAGTTTATGACAAATTATGGTGATAAAGTTTTAGACTCAATTTTTTAAAAATGTCTTTATGATTTCAATTTTCAAGTAGTTTTCATTAATTATCAAATAATTGAAATATTTTACGATTATATATCACGAATTGTTAAAAACATTAAGGTCCGAATACAGAGTCAATACTTAATGATTTAAAGTTTAAAGCCTACTTTAACCTTTAAATCATTAAAGTATTAATGCTGTAATTAATTATATTAATTAATTAATTAATTCTGCCTTAATGTCTTGTTTGACGGGTTTGTTAATCAAACAAATATTCCATAGAGCAATATACCTACGATATTTGCATAATTTTTTTAACAATACTACATTAATGTTTTAGCCACTTATATGTTATTTTTACGTAAAGGCAGAAGTACCTACTCATAGGCACCAGATACTGGAAAATGGTCCTGTTAGGATCCTCAACGATAATCGAGCTTGCATGCGAAGATGTATGAATGTGTATGAGGCGAGAGTTGTTTGTCAGGATGGACGAGTGTAGCGCTCCATCCTCTCTCCGTAAATTGTGTATTGCGATCTTCTTTAATAAAAAATTATCCTTTTTTATTTACTTTTTTAGTTATTTAATTTGACATTTCTTAGTAAAGTTCTATTTCACATATTTTTTTGTTATATTTGAAATATTGAAAAAAGTGCAGTTTTGATGTAGCTTATTTTCGTAATTGTCGATTTCTTCTTTCTTCTTCTTCTTCCTTGCACTATCCCAACCATAGACGTAGGTACTATAAATGTATACTAGTCACTAAAAACAAATCTGAGACATCTAGTCTCTACTGTCTTCTATTACATACGTACTAAATATATTAGTAATATTAGAAAGAGAAAGAAAGTATTTTCATAACCACGTATAAGAAAGGACAATAAAACATAATTTTGGAGAACGAATGCGTATGAAGTTGTAGTTCAACGTAGGGCCGGTTGTTTCAAGTTCGATATAAGTAAGCGTTCGTTTAAAGCATAGATATTTACGAAAACGGTTCGTCTGATTGGTGGAGAACGCAAAAATCTATACTTTAAGCGAACGCTTACTTTGATCCAACTTGAAGCAACCGGGCCGTAGTGTTTACTATTTGCCTCTTGCGCTTTTTGCCTTATCAATATAAAAAATCCAACTTGAAATATGTCTGTTTATTGAGTTAATCGTATAATGCTTCATCACATAATAAAGAGGATTTAACCTTTCACAGGTGAGTTTTATTTCAATAATTTGTAGAGAAATTCGTACCGACTTCAGAGTACGGAGATTTTTGTATTTTCTACATTGGTAGTCCTTGATATTTTCTCTTTCTTTCTCCCGCGATGTGCGTCTATGTTCACAGTAATTCGTGTTTTAGTTCTGTATAACAGATATTTTGGCTTGTAACTAGTCTATATTTATAGTACGTCTATGATCCCAACTCATTGCCTAGGTAGGCTATTAGGGTCGGCTCTTCTCGTTCTCAGGCTGTAGCTTCTTTGGTTCTGGGTATCGCTTTCATCTGTTTGCAGGCCGTTTTTCTGTAGTACCTATTTTGGAGAATTGAGTCATCCAGGAATTCTTTGGTCTTCCTCTGGATGACTGTCGATGAAGCTCCATAGACATTTTCTGCTTCACCGTGTGGTCTGGTGGTCTTATGTGCCCATACCATCTCAACGTTCCACCCAGCTTACTGTTTATGTCCGTGACATCCAGGCTACCACGAATGCGCGAACATTTAATCCTATCTTTTAGTGTTACTCCTGCCGACCATCTAAGCATTCGCATTTCCGCAGTTTCGAGTTGCTTAGAGTAGGATTTGTACATAGTCCAGCATTCGGAGCCATACATTATCGCGGGTCTAACAATAGTCTGGTATATCCTTTCCCAGATTCCAAGTAATGACTCTTATCTTTTCGAACCCAGAACGACTTATATATTTCCGTAATTTATTTATTTATTTCGTCGATTATTAATTTAATAATCGACGTTTCACCCAAAGTGTAAATAATACAGTAAAACCTCGTTAATTCGAAATTTAATGGACCCAAAAAAAAACTTTTCGAATTACGTGGACCCCATTAATTGTAAATTCAAGACACAAAATAAAATTAAAATCACAATACAATTGCGAAATTCGCCAAAAGTCGTAAAACTCGTGAAAAAGTCATTAATTTAGTGAAAAACTTTTTTTGCATATTTCAAGAAATCATTTTGAAAACGCAATATTTATTATGCTAATACGCGACATTTATATTACTAAAGTACTCGATATTGATACATTTGTTGTTCTCTCTTGAGAAAAAATCGAAATATTTTTTTCAATTTCCTCAAATTTAAAAAAAAAATCGAAATTTATGACCTAAAATGTATTGATTTATGCCGCAAAAGACTAAAAATTATTTCGAAAAATCAAAAATCGTAATGCGATCGCGAAATTTGCCAAAATGAAAAAAAAAACATTAATTTTGTGAAAAACGCCTGCATTTTTCCATATCTCAAGATATAATTTCTAAAACGCAATATTTATTATACCAATACAAAGCTGCCCCATTTCTAAACTACTACTAAAATATCCGAAATTGACATATCTGCTTTCACTTTCTCACTTTTCTCTTTCACAGCTGTTCTCACTTTCGAAAAAAATTTAAATATTTTTTCAATTTCGTCAAATTTAAAAAAAAATTGAATTATGTGAATTAAAACGTAATGCTTTATAGCGAAAGGTGCTAAAAATTATGTCGATTTATGAATTACCGGGGTTTTCGAATTATCGGGGTTCATCTACTACGAAATTAGTATTTTGGGACTTGTGTTTTTTAAATTTCGAATTATGGCGAGTTTCGAAATATCGGGGCTCGAATTAACGGGTTTTTCTTTATTTTGTATTCAAAATTGAATGAAGAAGACTCCCCCAAAGTTATTTCTACTATTACGACACAGCTGCAGGTATAATGAAGGAGATGCTTCTCATCGATCGCGATCAATCCTATGTCTTGATCTGAGATAAATATTCCTCCGTGGTCACATAATCACATCAATGAGTCTGAAGTTGGGGGTTAAAAATAATATAAATGTTTCTCGTAGATAACAATACTCAATTAATTACCTATAGGCCGATAGGACGCCACGTATCGCCTTAGGCCTCAGATACACATGCTAATTAGTGGCATGCCACTTAGTGGCATGCTCATAAATCAACCGGCGGTTGTATGGCTAGTGGCATGCTCGTTACTAGCAATGTGCGTACACACACGCCACTAATAAGCAAGGCCTAGAGAAGGTCGATACCGCGCGTGCTCACGTGCCACTAAATAAGCATGTGTATCTGAGGCCTAATACAACGCAATATCATTAGGGCGACATAAGCTAGATGTCAGCCCAACACACTCAGAAAAAAATGATAAAACCCGTATACAAACGCGCGATGGTGGCCATTACAATATTAATTTGTAACCTAACAATATGCATCGGACTTATTGATATAATATTTTTCCCCATCCCTTAATCTGCCGTCCTTGTCTTCACACCCAGACAGCCTCGGCCTACGCCAATATACCATTACTAACTTTCTCCGCCTCTTTCGCTGTAGTATTCACGTCGCGTGTTGAGTAGTGCATTATTTGTAATTAGGTCTGAAATCTTCATTGAAAATCTTTGGCCGGTATTCTTCGTTAGCTCCAAATCATCCTTGATGCGAATTACTTTTCAGATGGGTAGACAGCACGATGGTACTAACGGAGAACATGTTGCGTAATTTTATTTCATTAAAAAATAATTTTATTGCATTAAAAAATATGTCACTTTTTACTCCCTTTATATTAACTCGTGGCGTCTGCTTGCTTGCCGGCTTGCCGTCAACAAAAACTTTGGATCGATTTTTGACCCTTTTCCAGTGATCCAATCGAGCTGAAAGTTGGCAAGTAGACTCGTGGCGACAATCAAGAAGATCTGTCAAATTTTCGTTAAAAAAAATTAATAATTATAGTAAAATTTCGGATTTTTAGAAATTTTATTGATTTTTTCAAATTGGAATCATTAGAAAAGTTTGATTACGGCGGTCCGAAAACGTCGCGGAATATTTTCTAAATTTGAATTACTCCGACGGTATGCATAATAGGTACTTCACTACGAATGTCGAAAATCTAAATTGACTGACAAATGTTTTTAGAATTTAATCTTCAAAGCATAAAGTGTCTTATCAAAGCTCAAAACATCTGACATTTCAGAAATATATTAAATTACTGTAAGTTTAGTGTTATGTTATACGTTTTAATTTGTCTTTAATTGTTGTTATATTTTACAAAGAAAAGGAGTATAATAAAAACTTGGTTTTTATGGGTTACTTTTTTACTTCCTTTCTTTTAACTCGTGGCGTCTGCTTGCTTGTTTCCTTGACGAAAAAACTTTGGGTCGATTTTTAACCCTTTTCCCGTAATCCAATCGAGCTGAAACTTTGCAAGCAGACTCGTGGCGACGATCAAGAAGATCTATCAAATTTTCGTTAAAAAAATTTATAAATTTTTGGATTTTTCAAATTTTTAATGGTTTTTTCATACAACTTACTAAGTTGTATGAAAATATTTCAACGCGTCTGGTAGACACGGAACCTGATTATAATATAATTTTGGATTTTTGGAATTTTTTTATTACTCCCTTTCGTAGCGTCGTTCGACCGAAGCCCAACGCGTAGGTTGGCATAAGCCCAAAGCGCCAAACCAGTTTCCACTAGTAAATGAGAAAGGGAGTATAATAAAAACTTGGTTTTTATGGGTAACTTTTTTAATATTTTAATGAATAATCTTCATAATAAGGATAACAAAATGATGACGAATATTTATTGATGTGCGTATTATCGTATCAGGTTGTCATTGACACACGTACCTACGATCATATCAATTCGTAGGTTATCCGTATCTTGGTAGGTACTCAATGATAAATAAAGAATATTTGTTAGGTAGGTAACATAGGCCCAGTTGTTTCAATTTGGATCAAAGTAAGCGTAAATCCTGGGTTAAACCGAATTTAACCTCGAGGTTACGCGAAATCTCACAGAAACAGTTGTTTCACGACAAAATAATGGTTTAGGGGTGTTGCGATTGTGTAAACTAATAATATTAGACAAATGCACGCCAAAATAATTTTGCACATGGCATCACATCATTTAAATTTCATTTGACAGCACGCAAATGTTTCGACACATGACGTTCATATCATCAACAACGCTGTTTTACTAAATAAAGACTGAAGATGTCCACAAGAAGATGAACGGAGACCAGTGGGCCGCATTACGCAACTAATTTAATGTTTTGTGGCTTTGTTCCCACCTAATTGCGTACCTACTGTCCAAAAGATTTTCGAAGTAGATTCGAGAATATGATGAAATGCGCCAGGAAGGTTAGATTCTTGACGAAATTAAATGTTTTCCTACCTATTTAGTGCTTGCGAGAACAATATGTTTTTATTTGATCTGTATTGTATTTCTTTAGTTTTTCTGTTTATAACCTTTTATTTGTTTGCAGATAATAAGAAAACTGAAGTGGTTCAGTTAGATATTTTCAAAACCCAACTAAAGAATCGGTAGGAAATTCACGAAGTTATTTTGTAAAGGCATAAAGCCAAAAGAGATCTGGCTTAATTTAATTATAATTGAAAGTTGTATTTTTTATTAAAATTTTCATTTTCCTGTTAATAGGTATATAAAATATAATAAAAGGGTTTCATATACCGAATATATTGTTTTATTACTATTATTCCGCGAACGCCCTCTGTTTCTGCTGCCTTCGACAAACAATTTTCCTTACCTTTCCTTGCTCATCAGTTCCACATGACCAAACCATGCGACAACATTGGTAAATAATATCGAAGTTCGTAGTTCAGTGGCCATGCCACTGGCTCTGCATACTGAAACTTCCGGATTCGATTCCCGGTGAGGTCGCAATACATCTTTCTGATTTCTTTAAAATCTAGGTGTTTTTTCCGGACCGCAATTAATTGGGCCTTCAGGCCCCTTGTAGCATTAAAAATGGCTGTACATATGGTTTGATGGCATAATCTCGGTCCCCTTCCTACAATCCAGCAGTTACCAAATCTGGTACCTAGTACCGTTTGTCGTAACTTTATATTTTGTTTAGACATAATGACAAATATATTTCTGATTTTTATAGTGCTCTCCGACTGATTAAAATGTGGTCTGAGGAACTATTTCTCTGGTAATGGCTGACCATATCCGCAGTCCAAGAAACAGTATTCCAGATGCATTACCTAAGCACCTTTCATCGATATAAATGTAAAATTATCAAAACCCGAGTGAAAAAGAAACCTTGAAAAAAAAATTTAAATAAATTTGCGGAAACTGAAACAAC
>JADDOH010015308.1:72626-95608 GCA_016648135.1 Agrypnia vestita
CCCCCCCCCCCCCCCCCCCCCCTGATTTTGAAAATTTTCTAGTAGCACACTGTTCAAGAAGCACTTCTTGTCGGTCATTACTACTTTGTAGTACTACAATTAGTTCACTAATTAGTACTAGAATTTTGTAGTACTGCACTTCGTTAATACTACAATTTTGTAGTACTGCAATAGTTCTGCAGTCTGTCTGTCTGTTCTCTATACAAATCCACACCGTTTGTCCAATTCGATTCAAATTTTGTGCTTTAGAACCCGGCGGGTAACATAGGCAACATTTCCCCCCTATATTCTTACCCCTTCTCCTTCCCCTGACATATTTTCGATGCAAATCTGTACCTTTTGACTGATAGGACTCAAAATTTGGAAATTTATTCGTTAGGACCCTGTGGGTAACAAAAGTGACATTTCCTCCCTCCCCTTTTACCTTTTACCCTCTCCCTGATATATTTTAGATGCAAATCTATACCGTTCCACCAATCGGACTCAAAATTTGCAAAGTTATTCTTTAGGACTCGGCGGTTAATATTGGTGACATTTTCCCCTTATACTTTTACCCTATCCCTTCCCCCTTTGATGCAAATCTATACCGTTCAAATCGAACTTTTGTTTACCCTCACAAATTTATTTTAAACTTAATCCTTAACCCGTGCAACGCCGGGTATGAACAGCTAGTATTAAATATATTTTGATAGATCCTTAAAAAATTAAAATAAAACAACAGAATTTTCATCAATAATATTTATTGCAAGTAATCAACAATAATACACACAGTTATACAAAATAAGTATTTTCTCAAGAACTTTGCAACGCAAATTTTGAGATTTATGTGCCGAGGTCTGAAAACATAATTAGCACAAGCTGGAAGTTTTCACGATGTAGGTTTTCTAAAGAAAAGTAATTCGCCAACAGCTAAACAGTCGTTAGAGGCGCGGTGCAGGGCCGTGAGACAACAATACTGCAAAATGTAATAAAACAGCGCCACCGTGTATACGTTAACAAAGCCTAGCATAAGATTCAATGCCAAAATATCTGGAGCATCTCTCGCAGCTAATTCGTCGAATCAAAAAATTTATACAACAGAACCCCGTTGATAAATTCAAGGGACCAAAAAAATTTAGACCTATGCGGAACCCCGTTAATTCGAAATTCAAGGCACAAAAAAAAATTCGATGCGATTACGAAATTCGCCAAAAATCTTAAAACTCGTGAGAAGAGCCATTATAATTTTGTGAAAACCTCTGTATTTTTTAATATTTCAAAGAATCATTTCGAAAATGCAATTTTTATTATGTTAATATAATGATGCGACATTTCTATCACTAAAGTACTCGATATTGATATATCTGTTTTTCTCACTTGAAATATTTTTTAAATTTGTCAAATCTAAAAAAAGTAATTTAATTGATTTATGGCGCGCGAGACTAAAAAATATTTAGAACTACAAACTACAGGAGTTGTAGAATTATCGGGGTGATTCTTCTATGAAATTAACATTTCAAGACTGTAGGGTTTTAAAATTTCTGCGAATTTTGAATTACCGTGGTTTTTAGTTAATTAACCGTGAACAATTTTGCCATATCTCCTTAGAAAAACTGATCAATGTGTGCGAGTTTTGCAAAGTGACCTCCTTTTCGAAATGTGATGCAGAGTCGATTCATCAGGGTCTCAAAAAAAAAACATGAATTTAACTTTTCTCAATCCCACGAACTAAAAGCGTACGTTGAAGCGTTCCCCGTTGACGTCACGTCTCTGCTGCCAAAAAAGGTCACGTGGATTTCGCATTCTGCACCAAGTATTGGAAACGCGCACGAGTCTGTGAGAGCTTTGGAGGGCGCGCTGGCGAACCCTAGGAAGACCCAGAGTCCTGCGAACTCGGCGCTCGTCTGCGCTCGCCGTTCGGAGTACATTTGCGTCACCCCCTTCCAATGCTCTTCTTCTTGCGGCGAAGTTCCTCGGGTTAGGGCGGATGTCCGGCGCATTCCTGCGACGCAGCACGTTTCTTCTTGTCCCGAACGCCGCGTTGTCTTCCTCTATTCTGTTCGGAGGCAACGCTAACCCCGTACTGTTCGCATTCTGGATGCTCCAGATTCTTTCAGATCGCCGTCGCGGGTGGTTCGATCTTGCCACGCGGCGGGTGTCCTGGAGTAGGGGATCTGGAATAACGACCTCCTGTCTTGGTTGCAAGCCGAGAGCTGTGTCAGAGTCGTTGGCTGGAGCGGCACCGTTCGAGATGATCATGACAAACACAGTTACCTAAATAAATGGAAAATTCAGAAAATTATTTGTAATTATATTATTGTTTGTAGGTTTTTTCATTAATACATGAAATTATATGGCCTGGTCAATTAACTTAACTTATAAAACGGATCAAATAAGAACATATTATTTTAACACAATGATTTATGCACAACATTTTATTCCACTTATTTGAGTTATATAAGCCTTCGCGCTTTCGATGGGCACAACCATCATCTTCAGAGTCAATATTAGAACTAATTGTAAATCAATATGTCCGACAAATAGAAAGTAATGGGATGACGGAGAGAGAGAGAGAGGGGGGTCGACATATTATTTTCACTTTTTCGTTCTAAATTCCTTCTTAATTAAATAAGGCGCACAAAAATTTTTGAAAAAAAAACTCAAAAATTTCAAGAGTCATAAAGGTAGCATGAGCCCTCATTGTGACTTATTATGATTTATTGTAAAGGACATTACAATAAAAGTTATTAGTAGAAATTAAAATGCTTACAGTTCTGATACCTATGCAGTTTTATGAATCTTAGATTAATAATAAGTATGGAAATTTCAATTACATTAATGTGAAAATCATACATGAAACTTTAAACACGGAACAATGACATTTTCAAAGCGATTTTCTGACGAAACTCAAAAACTTGTCAATTTATTTGAAAGAATCAAATTTTATTTTATTTTTGGTACTCTATAAAATATTCATTAGAATGATTTCTATCAAAATTATGTATTTTTTTTTGTTCTTTCTTGACTTCTAAATAGCAAAATATCATTAAAATCAAAATTTTATGTTTAACATGTCGCTAGTTTGTTTTATGTTATATTTTTAATTATCCTAGTACGGGCTATTGTACTGCGACTATTATTTTTTTAGTGCTCGTTTGATACATTTATAGAGCCCATATTGTATAAGTTTTTTTATGGAAAATTTAAAAATTTGTTATTTATTTATTTTTTTATTTAAAAAGTAATGGAAACCTAAGAGGTTTATGGGTAACATTTTTACATGATTCAATATAAGAAAATATAATAATATAATTTAGATACAAAGGAATTTTTTTATATTTGGCCGAGTTTTAATATTTTTGTCACATCTGTTTTGAATTTGTCAATGGTCAGTTGTTTGGTCTGTTGTGGCAGGTCATTGTACAGTTTTAGTCCGTTGCAAATAGTCGGGATTGTCCTGTTTTTGTTTTGGCGTGCGGTATTAAATAATAATAAATAAAATATAATATAAAAGCTAGAATATTAAAAATCGTTTATTTAACTAAAAAAAATCCAGAACTTCTATTTTTTCCGTTTTAGTTAGATACCTCCTTATGTAGATAGTGAAAAAAATAATAATTTGAGAAGAAACAGATCCTCAATGAATCGTAATGTGATGATAATGATATATTTTTTAAAACATACACATACAAATATATTTAAAGATTCATAGTATAAAATGAAATAAATAAATGACTATTTAATTTTATTACTTCATATGGCAGTTACTTTGTGGTGCAACATGATTATTTTAATTTAAACTAAATTGAACTTTGTATTGCATACATAATTTAACATGACTATAGTTTCAAGAGGAGCAGTCCCTCTCATCATCAGGTGTAATTTATGTGTAATTAATGTATTAATCAAATTACGTATGCATCATTTTAAAACGTATAAAAAGTAATTGTTTAAAAAAAACAATTTCATTAATATACGTTTATATTATATCGTATATAAGTATGATAATTTTTTATCCAAACCAAGAAATAAAATTTATCCTAACTATAGCCAAAATAATACATTTACTTTCATAATAATTGAATATAATAGTATCGTGAGAATAATACGACGAATAGTGTATTGTATATTTCTTAGCAAAGCAGTGAGATATTATCTAGTTCAATAATGTATTTGATAAAGCAGAAAGCATTGTACAGGAATAATACATTTAAAAGAAAATGGGCAATCTCAAGGCAAGCAATATATTTTTTGTTAATTTTGTTTGAAAAACAATTAAGGTGACTAGAGGAAATAAATACAGAAGCTTAATATTTTTCTAAAGTTTAATATAATGTATAAGCAATTTATAACTACATAAATGATGATTGATTGATGAATATCTGATGACTAAAAGATCTTTGAACTGACTGCCTTACCTTTAATATAGCGAATTATCAAAAGTCTTAAAATATGAATATTGAAATCGCAACCAAAATAATTAAACTCTTTATAATTTCAAACCGTTATCACACATATTAAGATTTTTTTTAAAAATAATTTGTAATGCAAAAAAAAAACTTGTATAAAAATCTCGGTAACAATCAATTAACGACAAAATTGGAATCTTTTATTTTTACTTCTTTTTTCAAATATTTTTTACGTTCATTATATAGGTAGGTACCTGAAAAAATAAATCATATTCGTTATTCAAGTTTACTTATATAGTTTAGGATCGTGATATCACATGAATGATTTCAAAATAGTAAGATACAATTTTCTTTTCTTTATATTAAAATATTACTTAAATGAATTGAAATGCTTCATGGTTTCGTTTTTAATTTTGTTAATATTTACTTATAATTTGTACCTATATGTTTTCAAATTTAAATGTTCTATCTTTTTTAATCTATGTTATTAAAATATGTCATTTATATTGTTCATCAAAGTACTAGTATAAATATTCATAATATTATTAATATTGTAATTATTGTTCATTTATGTTATTTATTTTTGTATTTTTAATTAATTGTATATATTTTGTACTGGCTATTAACACCGAATTGGTGAAGGCCAAAATAAAGAGAAAAAAAAAAAAAATAGTAAGACAAATAAACTAATTTCTTAAAGATGATACTCAATATATTGTCGCGGGACATGGTCATGGGAGACGAATGAAACACTCGAAATGTTATTTTTAGAGCCAAAAAGTCACTGGATAGACACATAACTAGAGCACTGTTCTTAAATTTACAGTCACTAAATGTTTCTAGAATATTTCACACACTTATTATGTGATTCATTTATTCGCAATTATTATCTCTAGTTACAGTAATAATTCAGTTCGTAGGTAACTTATATCCTTTGCTATCAACCATTTTCTGAGTTCTGCCACTGATTTTGGAGTCTTTAGACCTATGGGAAATGTATATTTTGTTCAAGAGTATGGAAACTAGATATTCAAGTGTTCTCAGTCCACATTTATTTGTTACTCTTGGAACAATTAAAATCTGATTTGTAGCGCATCTTGTGTTTCTGCCATGAGCAACTATCTTTTTGCAAATTTTATTTTCGCGATTTTCTTTTATCAGCAGAAATAGAATTAACCCATTAACCAATTAACTACAATTACTGCACTTCATGTAGTTTATTGAATTAGATGAAGTGCGTAATGTTTCGGTACCTACTACAAATGTAGCACACACTTTGTAGTCTTCAAACTAGTGAACGCATGCGTGTTGCAATCTTCATTTTTAAATATAGTTTTCCCTTCGATAGTCGGTTGTCGCATCACAAATAATTCCGAAACGCTTCGCGATAGCTCGAGCTCAAAAGAGGAAAGGGTCCACCCCACATATACGAATTTGTCCGCTGGCCGCGCAGCGCGCGTGTCGGGTTCGTCCAAAAATTTCTTTTGGATGAAAGGTTTTTAATAGTTAACTATTTTTTATTTTCCGCTTTTACTTTGCATACCTACTTCAAATAACACATTACTTCCTAAATTAGCGTTCCGCTTCGTTTACCAGATTTTTTAAATAAAAAATTGATAAAATCATAAAAATGGAAAGGGGTAGTTATCACACTTTTTCTGTGGTCGACTGTAAAGTAGGGATGGGCGTTGAATGGACGGACTAGTTGAAATCAACCGTTGACGTTGCATCGACGCGTCGACCGTTTACGTTTATCGCATGGACTAGTTGAATTCGTAGACGGTGGACAGCGGACGCCGTGGTCGGTGGACGATACGAGATTAACGCAATGCAAGGCAACGAGCGAGAGCAAGACAAAACGTCTCCGTTTATTTCTCTGTCTCGCTGTCGTCTTGTAGATGCCATAGACGTCATAGACGGCTCGACAGGTAATTTCATTTCAACTCTAAAGTACACTACCATAGAGTGCAGATCTGTGTACACGAACGATGACTAGAGTTTTGAAATTTGAATACATGCGTAGGGCGAGATAGGCTTTTTAAGCTATTATCTATTATTTTTTACTTGATTTTTTGTGATGTCACGTGCGACGATTCGGTGAATTCCTAATTTTACGCTGTATAAAATAAAACAATTCTGTTTAATTAATTTATTTTTTATTGAACTATTATTAATTAACAGGCCGGCTAGATATTTTTCTAAAATCAATATTTTATTCGATCTATCTCGACTTCTTATATTTACCTGAAAAGGGATTCTAAAATTTAATTATTGTGTTATTTCCTTACTTTTCAACTTTAGCATATAAATGATAAACAAACTTGTAGGGAATAAAATTTTCTATACCTAACTATGGTCCTTATTCAGGAGTCCAACATTAATATTATATATGTAATATAATCTTGAATTTAGGTATAATTAATTTTTATTAAAAATTCCCTATTTTCAACTTTATAGATAAAAAAATAAATCTATTATAATTTTGTTTACACCACTTTTTATTGGTTTTTTACATGTTTCGGGAACAATGTTCCTTTTCTCAGATTGAGCCTTAAACTAAAGTTGACAAATAATACAGATATATTTATTTATTAATAATGTCACCACAAAGTGAAAGCCTGACTTTGAAAGATGTATTCTTCAATAAATTTCTATATAACATCTCAAATGTAAAGTATTTTTAAATTATGTATTTATTTATAAATTTATAGATAATAAATAAATGTAAAGTATTTTTTACCGCACCTCATAACTGGTGCCTTTATTACGCAAAATCATTGTTTCCTTCCATTTTATTTACTCACATTTTAATGCTTATACCCAATACTATGACTGCTTATATATGTAGTTTATATTTATATTTTACTGCTAACACCTGATATTGCTGTGTAACTACTTCTTTCTTTGTTATATATAGAAAGAAGTATATAAAACAATATGTAAAAGCCTATAATGTGCGCAAACAAATAAATAATAAAATATTTCTTTTTACATATAAGCACAAGTACCGGTTTTACTTTCCCCGAAACTATATTCCTTCGAACTTCTTTAAATTTTAAAAATTAACGTCATAAAAATAGCCAACGGTTGAGCCGTCGAGAAGTGTCGCGTTGAACCGTAGACAGTTGACCATCGTCCCGATGTTTAGATAGAACGTCCGCGACGTCCGCGTAACGAAGTTGACGAATTCAACTAGTTGATCGTCTCGTCGACAGATGGAAATGGACGGTCTCGTTTCGTCGACGGTAAATACGTCGACGACCCATCCCTACTGTAAAGGGTCCTGTACACATTGGGACATCCTCGGCAGAGCGCCAACCTCTCAAAATGGATGACCGCGATCACACATTAGCGAATGACTCATTGCTGCCTGCGAAGTAGGTACTTGGGATGGACGTAATCGCTGCTGCTACAATTTATTTGTTCTAAGCTATAACTAGAGAAATATTTCGCATTTGCTCTATAATTTTACAAGCACATTCTCTAATAGTATATCTATCGATTAAAGTAAAGGAAAAAAATCTAAAATTTTCAACTTGTGAAGCAGAGTTGTGTAGCTCTGTTTTAACGTAAATTTTTTTAATTTATATTTTTTTACATAATTTTTTTCTTTTTTTTTTCCTAAAAACTTTTACGTATTTTTTTTATTTTTTACGTAAAAATTTAACTTTCTTTTTTCTTTTCTTTTTTATAAAAATAAATAAATACTTATTCCTTAGGATCCAACATGTAAAAGTACTGTCATTTTTGACTGGTTACAGCTAGTTAAATATAATTATTATTTCTAAAATATTTTTAGTTTATTATAATTTATTATGTTGACTATTGCATCACCTATCGTATAAAATTACTATTTATAATTTTAATTTCATTGAATTGTTTTATTTTTTTTAGGTCTATCTTTATACTGTTTTTGTTTATGTTTTCAAATAATTAATGTTTACATTTGTCTATTGTTTATCCATTTTTTACAAATTTTAAAGTAAAAGCCTTTAAAGTCGTATACATGTAAAATAAAAAATAATTCGTATTTATTATTTTCAATCGGTTTGACGAAACAAACTAAAAAAAAATAGTGATAATTTTAGTTGTAACTAAATAAAAGTTTTCTAAATAATTTATCTGAAAAATAAAACTCATTCATTGTTTTCGTAATTAATTTCTGATATGACATGATATTTCGGCGATCTCCGAAACATGATGAACGAAACACGAGAGACGTGCACCCCAGTCGGTGGACGTTGACGAACTAAAAATGGTCGACCCTGGCCGAGCGACGTCGTTGTCTTTTGATGTATGCTCGAAAAACCGACAATTTAGCCAACTAGGCCGAACTCCACCAACCTCCGCCTACCTGCGCCAAAATCCCCTATACACATTGGGCCAACCTCGCATTGGGCCAGCCTTGGCCAATGTGTATAGTTCCTTATTTACCTATGTATCAAATTGTTTTTTTTAAATATAGAAGTCACGCGTACCTAGATATGGGTGATTCGCTCAAATAATCGGCGCGAGGCGCAAGGAAGGCGTCAGGCCTTCCTCGGGATCCTATAGTGGCCATCGCCTGGAACCATCCAGAGCGCTGCAGTACGTCTTCTCCTCAAGCGACGCTGATGGCGCCGACCCGCGTTAATGAAAACATGTGGCGGCGGCTAGAGCGCCCGCCGCCGAAGAGCCCGCTGAGGGCAGAAGCCCGGGAAGCGAAGGCTGCTTCACTCACCGCGGTCGGAACTGGACAAGAGCTGGGGCCTGGGCACACGGCGCCATCCCTCTTGTGTACGCGGGGGAGGTGGGTAGCCTCCCCGCACCCCCGCACTGGCCAACCAACCTCTTGCGGTGTCGCGCGAAATTTTAAAAAAGTTTTTGGTGACCAAAAAAAAGGTCATCAGAAAAAATATATCGATATATCAAAATAAAAGTATATCGATGACCAAAAATAAAAAAATGGTCACCACCGAAAAAGAAAAAAAGGTCGCTGAAAAAAATATCGAAAAACATACTAATTTGATACTCGAAAAAAATATCGATATTTGATATATCGCGAAAAAAATATCGACGATAAATATCTATATTAAAAAAAAATCTATATATTGATATATCGATATTTTTTACCCATCCCTATTCATATGTCATTTTCAAAGTGGGATCCTCTGTGGTGGGATATTCTCTTTTCTATGGGTGGGATCAAAGTCAAAGTTTACACTGTCGGCTGTCGGCTCTTATCAAATTGTCATTTTCTTACCGAGTCGCAAAGTATTATAACTTCTGGATTTATTTCGATTAAGTATTGAAATATAATAATTTTCAATCATGTCTGCACTCTCTGTAATGAAAGAAAGATTCGATTGGTATAAACAATGGGTAATAATGAATCCTACCCTCATTGCCGAAATGGAAACTTTAACCAAATGGACTTCGTTTTTGGTAGCTGGAAAAATTAACAAATCACCCATCGTATCAGAACTCGTGTATTCTCTCTCCAATTTGTTTGTCTTGTACAATGATACGCTGATCATAGATTCACGGCCAGAAAATAGACAGAATAAAAGAAAAGCTTCCTTGAAGTATTGGATGACAGTTCTTCATTTCACCGAGGTTTTCATAGAAATGACAGCTCGGAACAGGTGGGGAGTTCGAGGAAAATGGAGTGCGGCTACTATACTGCAGTTAATCAAATGCATGGCAAATTTCATACTGATTTACCGTTACAAAGAAACGCCAGTGCAACACCCACCGATGCCCGCCCTCCACAGAAAAAAGTTTAGTGAATCAAATGTACACGAAGACAGCAAAGGTTTTAAATTGAAGAGAAGCGGTCGAATAGTACGAAGAGTAGAGAATTCTCCTTTTACACAACTTAGGGACTGGAAACCATTGAATGCCGACAATTTTGTGCAAGAAGATACGGGAGCTAATGTTACAATTCAAAGGCTAGCGGAAACTCTGTATGTGTTGAAACCACTTCTCCATCTTACTTCTGTGGCTTCCTTTGGAACCCAATCTTGGAAGCAGTGGCTTTTTTCGCTATTGATTGACTTGACAAGTTTTAAATTGTACAATGATGAACTCAAGACGCTGAATTATGAGCAGCGAGTTGAAATCAGTCGACGAAAACTGTGTTTGTTGTATTATTTACTTAGATCTCCTATGTACAATAAACATAGCAAGTCTATAATTAATAAATTTTTAATTTGCACTGCTAAAAATGTCCCATTTGCAGGATTAATTTGTAATCCCATTTTGCAATACATTTCTATTTGGCAAGATACTTACTTTTACATGTGGTCTAACTAAAATTGGAAATTATCAGTATCAACTAATGTGGTGGTGGTTACGTTAATTTTAAGTTTATTGTATATTTTATTTCCCGCTCACTTTTGTTTTTAGATGATTCCTTAATACCCGCAAAAAAATATTGATTTGATGAAATCAAGTATGGGAAATTATTTGTTTTCATACTATTCTTTTCCAATATAATAATATCATAAGCAATTGAAGCAAACATAAGATTTAAGTCAATTTTTACGGAAACGGGTTGTTTGGCTGCACAAAAGTCTATGCTTTTTGCTTAACCGTTAACATTAACACTCAAGAAACCGGCCTCCAGTGCCACATGATACAAAATCCTTAATTTCTATAATTATGATACTTGCGACTAAATCTGTGATTATTTGCAAACATCAATTATTGCGATTGTATTTTTTCATTAATATCAGAATATTACCCATTTGTTATCTCAACAGACAATTATTGTTTACCATGTTTATTTTATTTGGATTGTTGGGTTAATATTTTTGCACAATGTGTAACAAGTAATTCTTTCAAGTTTATTTTTTACTTTGCGTTGAAAAAATATATATTGTAATGATTCTGTGCACTGCAAAGTTCATTGCAATGGATGTTTGAATGTATGAATCCTGAAATCAGCCATCTTGTTTCGTTCTGGACTAAGTGTTTTATATTAATATTGCAATGCATTTTTTTTCATGTACATTTTTGCGAATATTTTGTTAAAAACTTAGCAATTTAAGATAAATGCGAGCGTGCGATTTATGAATACTTATCTTCATCCCAATATGAACATTTTCTAATACTAATTTCTATATTGCCTTGTGCTTTCAAAGATCCAGCAATAGATTTTTATTTTTATTTATTATTATTTATGGGAGAAAAGTTTGCTAATTAAAATACTTTTAGTTAATTAAGAAAATTTATTTCCATTATGTTTATTTTTGATACATACATTTGTGAATTGTCTTCTAAATATATTTTTAATCAAGAAACAATTTTTTTTTTAATTATCCTTCCCTATCAACAACAACTTTCATCTGAAACAGTGCCTGTCATTGTCGGAGGAAATTGAACTTGAAACTTATCTAGAAAAAATCTATTTTTTTTATTATTGGATGATGCTGATTTGGCAAATTTACTACACAATTTAGTACATTTTACAGTATATGTAAAAGTACATTCATCTTCATTTAAGGGGTTACGTGCAGTCAGGTTACTGACTCAGTCAGTCAGGTTACAATAAGTCAATTTTCAAAAAAAATTTTTTTTGCATTTTCTTAAAGTAAAATGTTTCAAAAATATTCTGTGAAAATATCAACTCGATCTTGTTATTATTTTAAAGATATCCAACGATAACTGTAGAGTCCTCTACTGCGGTTCGCTACCCTCGCAGGTAACGGAAGGGGCGGCGACTTAAGACCCTTTGATTTAGTGGCAGTGAAACCGAGCAGTCGAAAAATAGTTGTGTGTATTATAATCATTTTCAAAAATCTATAGAGTATGCAAGGAATATTAATGATTGCCAATGCAATAAGATTAAGTTATGGGCCTAATGCACACTGGTACACTGAAAAAATTGATATAGAACGCATAAAGATTGCTGACCAACCTGCAAATGTGGTCACTCGAGAAGACAGATTGAGACAGACAAAAACAAATCAACATCTTGGAGGCTTACACATCTGCAGAAGATCTATAATATGGTTGTATTGATTATTTATGTATAAAGTCAAAAAATGTTTTTTTCAAAAACGGTGTCCAAGATATTTTAAAAACTACTCAACAGTTTTAATGAAATTTAAACATCATATTCTCATAGGCATTAAAAAGTTGTGCTTAATCAAAGGATTTTTTTTTTACTTAAACTTTTTTTTATAAATAATAGGAAAATGAGTGATTTTTTTCCCTCAAAAATTCATAATTAAGCTTTTAAAGACCGCCATTACCTAAATTTGATAAAAAAAGCTAAGCACAAGATAAACTATTGAACTACACATTTTTTTTGTTCCATTGAATTTAGAAATTTTTCCATCATGATGGACACCGTGAGGCGCTATTTGCAAGACAAGGGCTAAGAATTGAGCTGCTATCGTAGTTCAGTATTAGTAATTCTATTTTAAATTTTTGGTTTAGTTGCTTGAAATATAGTGTAAAACAACCGTTAAAAAAAATCTTGGAAATATCTATTTTTCACGCCTCTGACTAGAGTGCCACCACGATAACTTGGCGTGCGAGGGAGGTCGTCCCTGTCGAAAACAGAAGTTGCCAGGTTGTAAATTTACTACACAATACATAATGTACTGAATGTCCGGTGACCAGTGTCAATATAAATTTGGTCGGGTAACAGCGCGCTCCGCGGTGGCCGCTCTATCTGTCAAACTATCAGACGGTAATATCGGTCCGTTATTTGCTTTTTCAGCTTCGCAAAACTTTAATACTTCATTGGCAATTGTTCTTGCACCACCCCGGACTGTTTTGGTTGTTTTGGACATAATAATTCAGTGTATATTGGTAATCAAGATGTCACAGCTCCCGAGCAAATACAAAAATGTACTGAATTACATGGCGAGGGGTTGCCGCCGGGTGCGGGCAGGGCGGGTTTTAGTTCCAATCCTGGCGCACGCCAAGTTATGTTGGGCAGGCAATACACGTAACCCTTTAACAGATCAACAATTTGAATATATATATTTGGTTTTGAAGAATTTTCACCGAATTAGGAATGGTTAATTTGGTGTAGTAATCATTTATTAGAATCATATCTCTTCCTTAAAGTGGGAAATTCACGAACGGGCATGTCTGCAGGCGGCCCGGCGGGCTTGGTCTGTCGCTTGCCTGCACCACGCACGCATGGAACGGGCAAATCACTCATTCATGCAAAGAACTGCAGCGTGGTCGTGTGCTGGAGCAATGGCACAGAGGCGCAATTTCGCACGGATGCTATTTTATTCTTTACGAAAAACAGATCAGCATCAGGATTTAGTTGCACACTCTTCAAGGACATATGCCGGCGGGCAGCCCGTTACGAGCATTCACGTTCAGACATGCCTAAACCCGCGCCGGCAAAATGCGACCGGCAGGCGTGCCCGTTCGTGAATTCCCCGCTTAAGTTTACTGCATGATGTATACAATTTTTTGTACAGAACCTAAATGTGTAAAAAAGAAATAAGCTAGTAAGTGTTTTGTAAATAACAGTATTTAATTAACCAAATTGGTTTAATGATTATCAAAAGTAACAAATAAAAAAACTTTGGTCCTTAAGGATATCTGTAAAATTACTATTTAATTTCTTCAAAAAGAGCAATAATTTTGTGATGATATTATTAATATAATTAACCAGCTGTAACCCGTCAAAAATGACAGTACTTTTACATGTCGATTCCAAAGAAAAAAAATTACTATTAAAAAAATTACAAAAATATTTACTGTCCTGGAGTGATCCAAGGCTTTATAGATCTAAGACCCGAATTCAAAGTCAATACTTTGGATGATTTAAGATTTACTTCATTTAGATGGTTAAGGTACTCCTTAAAAGCGTAATTTTCAGTACAAAATAATACTTTTAAGGTGTAATAATACTTCAAATCATTCAAGTATTGACTCTGAATTCGGGCCCAAGTTAAAAAAAAATTACTATTACTGTCCTGAAGTGATCCAAGGCTTTATAGATCTAAGTTTAAAAAAAATTAAAAAAAATTTACTATAAAGAAGTTATGGGGACAGACAGACGGATGGACAGACAACAAAATTATTATAAATGGGATAAAAATGAACCTTGTTTTCACTACTTGTGTATTGAAAAATATCAACATGTTTCAGAGCCCATGGCCCGTTCATCAGGAAAAAACCAAGTTCATTTTTATTAATCATATTACACACTTTTTAATTGTTGAGTATGCATTAAACATATCTGCCTTTGCAACCCAATACATGCATATAATATTGCCTACTTCTACAAAACGGTACTAAGTGCCATGGTCCGCTAACTTCAGATTGTATGAAAATGGCTGACCAAGTAGGATACGCGTTGTGTGAGCTCCCCATACAAACAACAAGGAAAAGGTGTTATAAAGAATATAATACAAATAAAAGAAGAAAAACACAAGGCCTGGAATATACATCAATAACTCAGAATATCATTCCAGCAAAAAATCCACCAGTAAATGAGGTATGATTTATTTTGTGTTTTGAAATTAACATTCATCCCGGTATTTTGTTACGGACAAGGGATTCTGTTTGAATATGCTCGGGGTACTTACCTAATGTTAAACTACACAGACGTTGAACTTGGTGCCTTTCCTAGGAAATAGCGCTGGGTACTTGAGAGTTGTTTGAAATGCATATTTCGCAACTTAATTACAGGAAACACAGAAAACTTTTTCTTCTAGTTTTTATGTAGAAAAGACAGGTAGTATAGATTTTTCAAAAAAACTCATAAAAACTTATATATGACATTTTTATTCACTATATCTTGTTTTCTTCGGCTTGTCGGTCATGGATAAGACATTCGTAAAATGAGATATTACTATATAAATATCATATGCTAATCCACATACTATAATCCAGTTCGTCCTCCTACTACAGTAATACCTCATTAATTCGAATTTCAAGAGATCCAAAAAATAATCTTTTGACTTATGAGGAACTCCTCTAATTCGAATTTCAAGGAAACAAAAAAAAAGTGATATGATCCTTTGCAAAAAATCATAAAACTCATTAAAAAATAATAACCCAGAAAACACAAACTTGAAGATTCTGAGTGGCCGTGAAAACCTAAGAACATTCTCATTAAAAAAGTCGGTAATTTTACGAAAAACATATGTATTTTATGCAAATTTCAAGAAATCATTTTGCAAACGCAATATTTATCATGCAAATACTAAGATTACAAAATTTCCATTACTAAAGTGTTCGATATTGAGGTTTGTTGTTCTCACTTGCGAAAAAATCAAATTATTTTTTCCATTTCGTCACATTTGAATAGCCGTAATTGAAAATGTTTTTTGTTTTTTTATGAATTTATGGAAGGAGTCTTCAATCCTTATTCGATTATAAAGATTTTTCGATTCTGCCTTTTTTCCAACTCAGATTCAGATATAATCATTCTTAAATATGTGAAATAATAAGATAAGGCAGTAATAACTTCTTCCAAAGAAAATTAAACATTTTAACAACACAGTTATAAGAAAAAAGAATCGAATTAAAGAGGAATTGGCCCAAACTAAAACTACCTGATCAAGGCAGCTAACTGAAGGCGGCGGTGTGGCGAGGTTTGTGGTCACATTCATTTGCTTATGTCACAATACAACGAAGCGCCATGTCAGCGGATCCTTTTAATCCTCAGCGCAGTAATCATTAGCAGTGAGTTTAAAAATAATTTAATTAACTCAGATTAACCGTTTTGCTCCATCTTCATACTTCAAAGCTGACTTGTGATGGTTAAACCACTATTTTAATAGGTTATTTTCAGTACAGTTACTTGGGATTTGTATCTGATTGCATTGATGATTGATAACTAAGATATAATTGTTCTCTAGTACCAAAGGTTGCCCGTCAAATTGCAAAAAAACAGTTGCCTATCATCAACACAATCAGATACAAATCTCAAATAATGGTTAGTATGTAACCAGTTTAAATACCATCAATATAGCTAACCAAGGTGTCCCACAACATGGACTAACCTTAATGTGATGCGCCTTGTGTGGTTTGCATAATATTAAAAATATATGTATATTTTTATAATTTTTTTATTAAATAAGAAAAACATTGTGATGATATGCTATATTACAAAATAAAAATAATAAAAACAATGTGTTACAGAAAAAGAATATAATGTTTTATATTTGTAATACATATTTAAATAGAAAGAAATTTAATGATGAAAAATATTTTTAATTGGTGTAACAAGTGATAATGTAATTAGCAACTTTTTAAGGGAATAATTATTTTCTAGAAAATGTCATTAATCACCAATCTCAGGCAGGCGCGTGCAGTCAGAACATTGAAACATGAGTTGGCGGTAAACACAAATATTGAAAAAAATAAATACATATTTCACCATATTACTCAGATTCTTCCATATAATTGTAATTTAGTTTTTTTTCCAAAATATGTGTTTATCTAGAGCTAATGCTTTAATGTTCTGGCTGGACGCCCCTTATATCAGAATATATTTAAATTAGCAAATTCAAACAATATATTCAAAACATACTATATTCATAACAATTAATTTCCATCAGTAAGGGTCGGGTTTTTCAAGTTGGGTCAAAGTAAAAGTTTGTTTAAAGCATAGATTTTTGCCTCCTCCACCAATCAAACGATCCGTTTCCGAAAAAATCTATGCTTTAAATAAACTTTTATTCTAATCCAACTTGAAACAACCGGGCCTAAGGTAACTAAGAACAATGCGCATGAAATACTCAACAGCTAATCTGCTAAACAAAGATAGGTGCTTCATCAGACAGATCAGAAAGCTCTTAGGCGGTTATAATATGTATTCCTAAATTTCACTTATAATTAAACCAGCCATTGTAAGCTAACTGACTAATAATAACAAACTAATCAATATGATATTTACCTGAGCAGAAAAAACAAAAAATATATCATCAAATAGCATCAATACACTTATTTTAAAATAATTAAATATTTTTTAAAAATTTGAAAATACAGAAAATAATATTCTTTAATAATCTTAACTAGGTACACAAAATATTTATTGTAGTAAAAATGGACTATTCTATAAATACTTTTTTTTATATAGGAGTTTATTAAGAAATAATATTTCCTATGTTAAAAACGCAATAAACAAATGAGCCATGTCTATTTTTTTGGCATATGTATTTTTGTTTGGAATAATTAAATTCTTTTCTATATTAACTTTATTCATTAATCCAACACAACATAAAAAAATTATTATAGGTACATAAAAATATTATTAATTCCATGTACAATTCAGTTGAAATGTGTAATTTTTTTTTTGTGTGGAAAAAAATCACATTGAATGCCAGTTCACATTTATTCCGTAATTTTTATCATTAAAACATTTAATTAATAATTTAAAATTTCTTTAAAGTAGAATGTAATAAAATTTAACAATGAAATTTCTTTTAAAAAATAATAATAAAATTTAAAAGCAAAACCCCTAAATTATACTATTTTATGTGATGTATCAATTATAAAAATTATATGTGATGTGTAAAATTTTTTAATGATTTTTGTATGGTTTAAAATTAATCAAATTTTTAAAACCTAAACGCAATATAAATGCAAATGTTGTTGTATATATTATTGTTTTTTTAAGTTTAATTCAGGACTATCAAAATATTAATCATTCTTCTTCCATAGCAATAAATAAAATGTATATCAATTAATTAAGAACAATCCGGCGACAAATTTGATAAAGCACTTAGCTGAGTAATAAACATATATATAGAAAATTAATAAAATACTTGAATAAACTTAAAACATTGCATTGCTCTCAATAAAATATCAATATTTCATCCTGTAGTGTGCAATCATTTAGTTTAACACCTCTTATATTTGAGGCATTTTTTAAATTAGTGATTATACAACATTTGAACATTAAATCTAAACACTGTGAATCCTGTCGGTGTGTGGAGCCTTCAGTGCAACCGAAACTTTAAAAAGATTCTCCAATAAATAAGACAAGTCTTCTGATAAATCTGCAAGGGGACGGGTTATCACAACCATATCTGAAATAAGAAACTAAGCTGTAGATTTGTCACAGGTTTTTGATGACCATTGGATGATAATATAATTTTTTATACACTTCTATAATTGCAATTATCACCTCATCCACCTTATTCTCCAGATTTCTTTTTATTTACTAACATAAAAAAATGGATTGACAGAAAGTGGTTCATGTCAAATGAAGAAGACGTCGCCAAAAAATAGACTTATTTTGTTGGGTTAGACGGATCATATTTTTGGATGGCTTAAAAACATGGTGTATCGTTGTATTAAGTTTATCAAATTGGAGGCATACGGTGTAGAGAAATAAATTAAAGTGTGTTTCCTTCCCGATCACGGGTATCATACAGCCCTCGTATGGTAATAACAAAATCATCCTTAAATAAATAAATGAATTGGAACACCACTTTAATAAAACCATTCAATTATACAACATCTGTTGAATTGAATATTATTACAAAAGTAAATCTGAATAATTTAATGTAATGTGTTTAATATATTTTTTAAGGGACCCTAATTAACTTCAAATTTGTGAAAAGGAAAAATTGGGACATTTATTATAAAAATTACTAGCATTGAAAACATTGAAAGAAGTATGTACATAGTAGCAAGGTCTGTTGTCCTCAAGGTTCGAAAAAAATCGGATTTTTATAATAAAAATCAAAAAATCAGATTTTTTGATATATATCCAATATATATCAAAAATTTGATATATGTATATCAAATTTTTTTTTCCTCCTTTTTTGCACATGTCGATTGATACAAACTCGAAATAATTTGGAAATTTATTTTTCTATTTTGTATATGAATTATTATTTATTAAATAAATGAATTGCATACTGAAAAAACCTTATATATGCAATTACATATTATGTATAAGTTATAAAAGTTGCTCTTTCTAATGTAGTGTTATGGGTGTATAGTAAATTGGGTGAATATGGCATCGATTTTTTTGAGCTTAGTTAACTCGCCCAATTTTTTAATTATAAAATAAACTCTTTGTGTTTCGGAAAGCACGTTTCTGAAACTAAGACGAAAAGCAAACATCTAATCAAAAAATTGAATAATAATTAATCAATGTGAGCTTTATAAAAAAAAAAAGCAGAAAAGTGCCATATTACCCAGGTCCTCGGGAATATGGCGCCGCAGACCAGACAGAAATATGGCACCAGTATATATAATTACAATTAAACCCAATATTCAAGGAATACAATATTTTTAATCATAATGAACATATAAAAAAAATAAAGGAACATTTAAAAGGTTAACATTAAAAAATTACTATGATTAGAACAAAAATTCTTAAAGGAAAATATTATTCACAATCGTTGCAGAAGTTTTCGAAACGTGTGCACGATTCATGCAACCAGCACTTGTATTTAGTGCATTCTATCTTATCACATTTCTTTTCGTTTTGGCGTAGAAATACTCATTGCATTGCAGTAATCGCTTTTATCTATTACCTGGGTGTCATTGTCACTAAAATCCAATACTTCAATAGACGAAGCCGAACTCCGAATGAAGCAATCCTTCCGAGGCATATTACCCCATGATGCAATCATACATTAAAACAAATAATTAGAGGTGTCACGGCGGTCAATTGATGAGCGTATTGACACCGCTTGAGATATATTATCGATCAATGTATCATTAATCATAATACAATGCGTCATTTTTATATGACACATAGTTGAAGATTGGTACATAAAAAATTAGGGTTGAAATATTTTCGTATATATCTTTCTTTTGCCTAAGTATATAAATCATATTTTCTTTTATAAAAGGTGACACATGAACACTAAACAATTGAAGTACGATAAAGGACTGACGAGTTTAGCCAAGTCAACTTTCGCCATCTATGTACAAGTTTTGAAAATATAAGGTCCAATCAGGGGCATGCAGACTGCCCCTTCATGAAGAAGCAAGACTTCTTTCTAAGCATATATTTTGAAAAAAAACTGAAATAAGAGATATATCCCGTAATATTTAAATCGAAATAATTAAAATTTTATTCAGATTTTCATATTTCGTAATATTCTGCCGGATAAATATTTAATTTCGATATTTTTTCCCAAATATACGGTTAAATAAAAGTCGCGCTTCTTGTTCCCATTGCACGCGCCTGGGTCCAATATATTAGTGCGGCATATTACCCATGGGGCCATATTCACCCAATTTACCTTATGTTCCTTTGTGTGAAACAAAAAACGGATTATATGAAACAAATGAAACTAAAAAATAACCGTCAAAATAAAATACAACTAGCGTCATCTAGTAACGACCACAGATATTAAAAAAAACAACCTGTAGCATTTTTTAAAGAACAACTAGCGCCATCTATTAACATTTGCAGAAAGTTTTCTTGGATATACAGTGAAACTCGCTTAATAAATTCACTTTTAATAAGTTCTCCCGTTAAATAAGTTTAAATTCTGCGGTCCCGAAAAAGTCCCATACAAATCGCATTTTTAATTAGGCTTAATACGTTTCCCGCTTATTTTCGTTTCTCGCCTAAGTAGTGCAAAAAGTTTTAGCTGAACTCAATTTACCCATACAAATAAATCTTCATAATACGTTTTTCGAAACAGGATATTGGCATTTTGTTTGATGTATTCAAAGGAAAAAATCAAATGAGTCCAACAAAACAAGCCACTTCTTTTATGGGTTTTTCCATTACCTAAATGTGAAGAAGGGTTGTAAAATTTTATAATAGGGTACCTAATAAATATTTTTCAAGGAAAACAACAAAAGTCAAAATTTTAACCAAAGAACAGCCGCTGTAAATCTAAGCAAATATTGCAAAGACAATAATCTGGATAATCCTCACAATTCCAGAGCCGCACCCGCAAAACAAATATTGTTCACATTAATATTTAACTTCATACAAATATACTTGATTGTATAGGTGTCTGAAAAATCAAATTCTTGGAATTGCTTAAGAGGCCGTAAAAACCCGATTCCCATCTAATTACTAATGAAGACCCCATCAGATTGTTTCTTAGAAAGTTCTTTCATTTCCTAGAATAAAATATATAAAGTGCATTAACTTCCTACTGTCATTTCTACGCTTGTATTACTGTAATTCGACCTAATTTCGGAAATTTCATATATCCAAATGCTTCAAGTAATTTATTCATAGTAATTAATTGTATGAATAGATAGATATTGTATTATGTTTTTCATTACGTGTGTATAAGTAATATGCAATTAATCACCAATTTTTAGGCAAATTACTTCTGTTTTTTCATAATAGTTGATATAATTTTAAAAAAAGATTACATTATTTACATAATAATGTTCGAAATTTGCTAATGTTCCGTTTTCGGAGAAATCATAGTTTATTCCACCAGGAGCCGTTTCACTATAATATTATCTAGATCGACTTTTGATTAGCTTTTCTTGGAAAATAAAATGTGTCAAATGAGCGATAGTTATCGCTTTTCTCGGAATTACTTTGCCCCATGGACAACAATATATTGAAATATGTCGACTTAATCAAAAAACAAAACACTTGAATTTGAATTTAATGGTGACGAAAATAACTGATGAAATTTATCCCATTGACTTTTTGTTTGCATAAACTTTTTATGTTTTTTACGTCGTTATGAAATAAATACGTATGTAAAATCTTTATTTTTCACGTTTTTTTGTAATAAATTTCTTACGATGATATTTATCATATTAAAAAACACTGGTAAATTGTAATTTTTATAAATCTGATTTTCCATATTCAGAGAAACCGCAGCCCGTTTTATTGAGAACTGTTGGCTGAACACAACATTACCAACAGCATTTTTGGGATTTTTTTTTTTTTTGTAACACGTAAAGTCGAGTGTTCCGATTTCAAAAATGATATTTATATGCGGCGCAAAAATTTATTTAAAAAGTTATCACAGTTCAAAGTTTCATAACAGTTAAAAGTTTTCGTTCACACAAATCGTTACAAATCGGACAGTTGCATGTTTTGTAACACGTAAAATCGAGTGTTCTGATTTCAAAAATGATATTTATATGAGGCGCAAAAGATTATTAAAAAATTATCACAGTTAAAAGTTTCATAATTTCGTTCACACCCATCGTTACAAATCTGACAGTTGCATGTTTTGTCTATGATATGAATGACGCCTTGCCGTAGACAGCAGATAAATATTGATTGAATTGTTGACTTTATCTATGGATTCACCTTGTGTGGTGAAGTAAGTACTAAAAGGCAAGAAAACATTATGCTGCATTACACATACGGTTTTAATTGAACAAGTAATTATATAAACAAGTTTTTCACGAAATATTCAATAAATACTTTATTCAGTCAACTACAGAATAAGTCATAAGTACCATCTCCCCGGGAATTTGGCTCGTTACATGTTTATAAAAAGGTGTAAGGAGTTGTACGTGGATCGAGCCGATGAATTCCTACGATTAGCCGCCAAATTGTATAACCCCCTTTTTTAGGTTAGGTTACGTTTGGTTGTATATTTTATTAAAAACTTAATTTTAGGTTACGTTTCGTTGTTTAATTTTATTAAAAACTTAAATTTAAGTAAGGTTAGGTTTGGTTTGGTTAGGTTAGGTTAGGTTAGGTTAGGTTAGGTTTTT